>JAZHYW010026640.1:0-57008 GCA_037355805.1 Ixodes ricinus
ACACCTGCAGTAATTCTCGATCTGAAAAGAAGCGATTAAAAAAAAAGCGACAGATTCCACGAATTCGACGCTATAGTGAGAGACACTGTATGTATTAAACATGTCTCGTTTTCACGCAAATAAAAAAGCTATAAGAACGTACGTACCCCGCCATGTTATGAAGAATGAGATGCGTGAGGCTAGAAAGAACGCCCAAGGTTGCAGAAAGGAACATGTGCACATGAGTCATATTTTTTTCCGTATGTTCTCTGAGCGGTCTTGGCGTTTAAAAAAATTATCATGAGCACAAATTTTGTTTCGCTCATTCTCACTCGCAAAATAACTTAAAATACGCAGTGTAATTATATTTAGTTAAAACTAATTGTAATTATGCGAGCCAGTATATTATCGAACATAATTAAACCTCCAAATAAGAATATACTGCTCTTTCACCCAAAAAGACTTGAAAAAAAAAGTACTTAGGACTAAAAAGTTACCCCCTATATTTTGTTGCAGTTTAATAAATCCAGAGGGGTGCCTCCTCAAAAGACTTCCAGCTTCCTCCAGCGCCTTGTTCAACTTTACCAGGGAAACAAAACATCAAATTTTAATAAAGACCGGTTCAGGACGTGCACGATTGTCAAGTCGCTCCATATACCGCACCATCAGAGGGATGTACCAAATATAGATAATAAATTCGATTTCTTAAGTGACCCCCAACAGTTGCTTAATATTCCAATATTGAAATTACTACTATCAGTCAATTTGGCACATTCCTTTGATGGTTCTGTACGAAACTGGCTCTCTCTTTTCAAGGGGCTCTGTTCTTTTATATATTTATATTGACAAGTAAAACAAAACGGCACTTGATAGTCAGCGCTGTGTCTGTGTACTCCTTTCTTTTGCCACTGCGTCTTTTTCGTGCTGTTTTATTTTTCTTGTTAGACATGTTTGAGGTGTTGTTTGTATTCTACGGTATGATTTGTGTACTAGGAATATCAATTTTTTCAAGATAGATTAATGCTACACGTGAATGCAATGACGGAGAAAAAGTTATCCTTCTCCGCCATCTTTATATATCTAACTTCCAAATAATATATTTTTGGTTACGAATTCCAGGCACGCCACGTTTTGAAATAATTTAAACACGAGGAAAATAATGATGGACAGAACACCTTTCAAACAGTCTCATTTCCAGTGTGATGGTTGTTGTCACTATAGAAACTTGCGTGCTATGTTATTCAATTCAATTCGAAAATATTTATTCCAATTTAAAAAGAGGAAGGCAAGAGAGAAGCTTCTCAACGTAGCTTGAACCTTTCCGGCCTTCCATACAAACTTTAACATAATTGTGAGCAAATACACAAGTCAAAAATATATAACATCAAGAACACAACAAATAGAACAAAACAATGATGATGTGCAGGCATATCACAAATGAACGGAATTTCGGAAATCAAGGGTTTTTACTCTATCTATATATATATAGAGGAGAGAGAGTAACATTTTTACTTTATAATTTTTTAATAAATATAATATATATATATATATAAAGTAAAATTTTTACCTTATATATATATATATATATATATATCTCTTTCTTCACTCATATATATATAATATATATATATATATATATATATATATATATATATATATATGTGAACAATATATATATATATTGTATATATATATATATACATATATATATATTGTGAACAAAGAAAGGAGAAGGTGATTATTGAATTTATTGCATTAAGGTTAGGAAAGGGAAAGAGAGCTGGCGAAAAATTGGGCCAGGAGCGGGGATTGAACCCGCAACCTTCGCCTGTCCGGGGCCACGCTTTAACCAATTAGACCATTAGACCACTGGTTTCGGCGGACTCAATTTCTGACTAGCTCTCGTGTACTATTAGTTTCGAATTCGTTTAACTGGGTAGACGACAACCGTTGTTGATGTAAGGCCCGCGCTAGTTCCGAATTGCGGCAGTGACGCGGCACGTCATCTCAGCTTTGCAAATGTCGGAAGGGGCCCGTCTCCCAAGATATCTAGGGAACCACTCCTCCCCATAGGGACAGGCTGCACCGTATACATAATGGGAATGAGTGAAGATTGACAAGTGCAGCCGTAGTAATATTGTGAACAAAGAAAGGAGAAGGTGATTATTGAATTTATTGCATTAAGGTTAGGGAAAGGGAAAGAGAGCTGGCGAAAAATTGGGCCAGGAGCGGGGATTGAACCCGCAACCTTCGCCTGTCCGGGGCGACGCCTTAACCAATTAGACCATTAGACCACTGGTTTCGGCGGACTCAATTTCTGACTAGCTCTCGTGTACTATTAGTTTCGAATTCGTTTAACTGGGTAGACGACAACCGTTGTTGATTTAAGGCCCGCGCTAGTTCCGAATTGCGGCAGTGACGCGGCACGTCATCTCAGCTTTGCAAATGTCGGAAGGGGCCCGTCTCCCAAGATATCTAGGGAACCACTCCTCCCCATAGGGACAGGCTGCACCGTATACATAATGGGAATGAGTGAAGATTGACAAGTGCAGCCGTAGTAATATTGTGAACAAAGAAAGGAGAAGGTGATTATTGAATTTATTGCATTATGGTTAGGGAAAGGGAAAGGGAGAGAGCTGGCGAAAAATTGGGCCAGGAGCGGGGATTGAACCCGCAACCTTCGCCTGTCCGGGGCGACGCCTTAACCAATTAGACCATTAGACCACTGGTTTCGGCGGACTCAATTTCTGACTAGCTCTCGTGTACTATTAGTTTCGAATTCGTTTAACTGGGTAGACGACAACCGTTGTTGATTTAAGGCCCGCGCTAGTTCCGAATTGCGGCAGTGACGCGGCACGTCATCTCAGCTTTGCAAATGTCGGAAGGGGCCCGTCTCCCAAGATATCTAGGGAACCACTCCTCCCCATAGGGACAGGCTGCACCGTATATATAATGGGAATGAGTGAAGATTGACAAGTGCAGCCGTAGTAATATTGTGAACAAAGAAAGGAGAAGGTGATTATTGAATTTATTGCATTAAGGTTAGGGAAGGGAAGGGAAAGAGAGCTGGCGAAAAATTGGGCCAGGAGCGGGGATTGAACCCGCAACCTTCGCCTGTCTCGGGGCGACGCCTTAACCAATTAGACCATTAGACCACTGGTTTCGGCGGACTCAATTTCTGACTAGCTCTCGTGTACTATTAGTTTCGAATTCGTTTAACTGGGTAGACGACAACCGTTGTTGATTTAAGGCCCGCGCTAGTTCCGAATTGCGGCAGTGACGCGGCACGTCATCTCAGCTTTGCAAATGTCGGAAGGGGCCCGTCTCCCAAGATATCTAGGGAACCACTCCTCCCCATAGGGACAGGCTGCACCGTATATATAATGGGAATGAGTGAAGATTGACAAGTGCAGCCGTAGTAATATTGTGAACAAAGAAAGGAAAAGGTGATTATTGAATTTATTGCATTAAGGTTAGGGAAAGGAAAGGGAAAGAGAGCTGGCGAAAAATTGGGCCAGGAGCGGGGATTGAACCCGCAACCTTCGCCTGTCCGGGGGCGACGCCTTAACCAATTAGACCATTAGACCACTGGTTTCGGCGGACTCAATTTCTGACTAGCTCTCGTGTACTATTAGTTTCGAATTCGTTTAACTGGGTAGACGACAACCGTTGTTGATTTAAGGCCCGCGCTAGTTCCGAATTGCGGCAGTGACGCGGCACGTCATCTCAGCTTTGCAAATGTCGGAAGGGGCCCGTCTCCCAAGATATCTAGGGAACCACTCCTCCCCATAGGGACAGGCTGCACCGTATATATAATGGGAATGAGTGAAGATTGACAAGTGCAGCCGTAGTAATATTGTGAACAAAGAAAGGAAAAGGTGATTATTGAATTTATTGCATTAAGGTTAGGGAAAGGGAAAGGGAAAGAGAGCTGGCGAAAAATTGGGCCAGGAGCGGGGATTGAACCCGCAACCTTCGCCTGTCCGGGGCGACGCCTTAACCAATTAGACCATTAGACCACTGGTTTCGGCGGACTCAATTTCTGACTAGCTCTCGTGTACTATTAGTTTCGAATTCGTTTAACTGGGTAGACGACAACCGTTGTTGATTTAAGGCCCGCGCTAGTTCCGAATTGCGGCAGTGACGCGGCACGTCATCTCAGCTTTGCAAATGTCGGAAGGGGCCCGTCTCCCAAGATATCTAGGGAACCACTCCTCCCCATAGGGACAGGCTGCACCGTATATATAATGGGAATGAGTGAAGATTGACAAGTGCAGCCGTAGTAATATTGTGAACAAAGAAAGGAGAAGGTGATTATTGAATTTATTGCATTAAAGTTAGGGAAAGGGAAAGGGAAAGAGAGCTGGCGAAAAATTGGGCCAGGAGCGGGGATTGAACCCGCAACCTTCGCCTGTCCGGGGCGACGCCTTAACCAATTAGACCATTAGACTACTGGTTTCGGCGGACTCAATTTCTGACTAGCTCTCGTGTACTATTAGTTTCGAATTCGTTTAACTGGGTAGACGACAACCGTTGTTGATTTAAGGCCCGCGCTAGTTCCGAATTGCGGCAGTGACGCGGCACGTCATCTCAGCTTTGCAAATGTCGGAAGGGCCCGTCTCCCAAGATATCTAGGGAACCACTCCTCCCCATGGGGACAGGCTGCACCGTATATATAATGGGAATGAGTGAAGATTGACAAGTGCAGCCGTAGTAATATTGTGAACAAAGAAAGGAGAAGGTGATTATTGAATTTAGGCCGGACTCCCGCCGAAACGTCGAAGAATAAATCATCCGTTGTTGCTGATTATTCTTCGACGTTTCGGCGGGAGTCCGGCTTCGTCAGGAAGAACTTTTACAGATGAACGCGGGTGGTATTTATACAATGCTATGGTCGAGTCCAAGTTTCAAAAACGGCGGGATGACGGTTGGAGTTTCCAAGAAGCGTAGAAAGAGTTCCGGATGGGCAAACGTTTATACAATGCTACGGTCGGGTCCAAATTTCGGCGGGGTGACGGTTGGAGCTTTCGTGAGAGGGAAGCGTGGGCAGTTCTTATCCGGGTGAAGAAGCTTGACGGTCGGGGCCAAGTTTCAAGGACGGTGGGGTGACGGTTGTAGCTTCTTGAGAGGGGGCGCAGGGTGACTTTGTGCCCGGGCGGGCAGGGGGACCTGGGCGACAGCGTGCAATAGACGAAAGTTACGCGCGCAAACTAAAATGCTGTCTCAAAAAAAAAAAACAAAAAAAAACGGCACGGTTATTTGGGTTGTTTTGTGGGGCATGCATGAGTCAGACCTAGAAGGGAACAAGGTTAAACCTAGAAATAAAAGGAAATAAAATAAATATCAAAACCTGGAAATAAAAGAGAAAAGTTGATGGTCCAGTTCCGGCCACAAACACAGTACCACTGCTAACAATAAGGTATGGGACCTGAAAAAATGTCCCCTGATTGCGGTTGCTATTCGCCTGTTAGCATTTAAATTGATGCCAGAGTACCGGGGCTTTCATTTCTTCCTTGTTTAATTGCGTTGAATCGGTAAATTAAGTAGGATTCACGCTGTTCACGTTCGCGATTTGATTTAAATCTAGATTCTAGGAGCGTCACTGACAATTTATCAAACGAGTGTTTTGGGAGAGCCAGATGTTTGGATAGAGGCAGTGTCGGAAGATTTATAGCGTGAGATTTGTGATTATTAAAGCGCAGTCTAAATGCAGTTCTAGTCTGCCCTATGTATGGCATTTTGCATACCGTACATTCGAATAAGTACACGACATTCGACGAAGCACATGTTAAGTGCCCTTTAATTTTAAATCGAGAACTGCGAGTGCGTGCTGCTGGCCGTGTTTGTTTGCTGCATCTGTTTACAGATCAGACATCCTGGGTGCATGCAAGGCCTACATTCGTTAGGGGCGGCGATGAATTTATCCGATAGTTTACTAGCGCGTCTTTGAGGTTACGCGATCGTCTGTGGACTACCCCCGGGGCGGATGGAAACGCGCGTTTAAGGCGCTCGCTTTGTTCAAGAATGTTATAATGTCGTCTTAAGATATTATTTACATTAGGATGGTTCATGCTATAAGTTAGATATGAATTCGTGCGTTGTGGGTCGCTTTGCGTGGAGCGCGGGCTGATAAGGTCTGCTCGGTTCAGTTGCTTGGCTTTTCTGATTGCATCGTTGATTATACGGGGTGGATACTTTTCTTTCTCTAGCACTGACTTTAAATTTTGGCTGCTCGCATCAAAATCTGTCTCTTTGGAACAAATTCGTTTGAAACGATGAGCTTGGCTATAGGGAATGTTGTTCTTGCAATGGTGTGGGTGGTCGCTTTGATAATGCAGGTATTGCTGTCGATCTGTTGGCTTACGGTACAGGCTCATGGCGAGTTTACCTTCGTCTATTTTAACGTTGACGTCTAAGAAGTTTATTTCGGTTTGAGAGTACGTATGTGTAAAGCGGATGCTCAGATGAGCAGCATTGTATCGACCTATGAAGTCCACCAGCTCCTCCTCAGTGCGCGACCAGACAATAAATATATGATATATAAACGTTTTTATATATTAGCGGCTTTACGGGACATTCAGAAAGGAACTGAGATTCTAATTTTCCCATGAATACGCTGCCGTAGTTCGGGGCCATTTTTTTCTTCCGAGTTTATTTATATATATATATATATATATATATATATATATATATATATATATATATATATATATATATATATATATATATATATATATATAAGCGACCTCCGACTGGTCCCGCCACCATGCCCGTTGGTATATCCTGGTCCATTGTTCTAAACGCTCACGTTTCTTTATAATTATACATTGAATTAAACACTTACATTATTTGACCCTGATATTATATACTTATATATATATATATATATATACATATATATACAACGGGCATGGTGGCGGGAGGCCGAAACGTCGGTATAAACTGGGAAGAAAAAACCTTTGGTGAAAACAGCAACAACGGACGATTTATTCTTCGACGTTTCGGCCGGAGTCCCGCCTTCGTCAGGAAGAACTTGTACAGATGAACGCGGCTGGTATTTATACAATGCCATGGTCGAGTCCAAGTTTCAAAAACGGCGCGATGACGGTTGGAGTTTCCGAAAAAGTGTAGAAAGAGTTCCGGATGGGCAAACGTTTATAGCTCCAACCGTCACCCCGCCGAAATTCGGGAACCGACCGTAGCATTGTATAAACCAGTGTTTCTCAACCACTGATGTTTCGCGGACCCCTTGTGGATCGGCGGAGATGATGGAGTACCCCGTTCGTGGTGATGGGGAAGGAAAAGTTATTGGTTAGCTATGATAGTGATTTAATAAATGAATATAACTAAGGGCTAGTACGAAGTAGATTTCTCTTTTTGACATATACACGAAAAGAAAAGTAGCCTAAAATTGGAACGTTTATTTTTAATACGATAAAAGACAACTTTTATTGTCAGGAGACAGGGCTTGGCGGACCTCTAAGATGCCTTCACGGACCCCAAGGGGTCCTCGGCCCCTACTTGAGAACCACTGGTATAAACGTTTGCCCATCCGGAACTCTTTCTACACTTTGTTGGAAACTCAACCGTCATCCCGCCGTTTTTGAAACTTGGACTCGACCATAGCATTGTATAAATACCACCCGCGTTCATCTGTAAAAGTTCTTCCTTGACGAAGGCCGGACTCCGGCCGAAACGTCGAATGAATAAATCGTCCGTTGTTGCTGTTTTCACCGAAGGTTTTTTCTTTCCTGTTTATACAAATATCTTGACTTAATAATAATATATATATATATATATATATATATATATATATATATATATAACTTAGTTTTATTAAAATAGTTTGCGTATGAGTTCCTTAAGGGCGGATGGTACAACATGCTGAAGCATTTGCAATCCGTAATTAGTTCTCGAATGCGGCACTTTCCAATAATCTGAACAACGTATACGATAAAACACGCGGTTTTGAACAAGTTATGTCATATTAAGAGATTATATGTTATTATGATAGGTACTGCTTTTAAATTTCTGGATTAGTGTTTGTTTATACGAATCAACAACCTGTGTTGCCTATATTTTGAAATCAAGACATCCATCTGTACGGCTGTCATGTGCCACATGAACAACTAAACAAAAGACCATTTTTGTGTTATATATTACCTGTCTAGGTTCGTTTAGTCGTATTTCCCCACACAGGTTGACGGTATCTTAGCAATAAATATCGCGAAGGTGAAGTATAAACTGACGTAACAAGCGGTAACTTACAACTGCCGTTTTAATAATCACACAGAAGACAAGAAATATGAAGCCTTTCTCTCTCGTCTTTCTTTTCGGCATGAAAAATTCCCAAAATAAAATTGCCTTAATGAAAAGAGGAAGTTACGTTGAAAAACTGAGAAATAACATAAAAAAGGAAGAGGAGGACGTTACGTTGAAAATGAGAAATAGCAGAAAGAAAGAAAAAGGATGTTGCTGACAGTAAAACAATGAAACAACTTCAAGTAGGAAAGCTAAGGTAATGAAGGTCTTTATCGTTTAATGACACTGATGGTGCACTGACACACGAGTTTTCCTTTTCTTTGATGGTCATTGCCTCGTATACTTCCCTTGATTATTTTCACGGAAACTTCGAAGGACCTTTGTCGCTGTAAGTATCGGCTTGCGGTGACAGTCTCTTACGTGCACTGCGAGATGACCCGATGGTGTTGATTTTCGTGACGAAGCATGTTCACGTAATCTGGTGTTCACGCAGCGGCTAGACTGACCAACATATAGTTCGCCACAGGTGAAAGGTATTTTTTATATATAACCTGACTTTGGCAAGGTATATATGTTTGCTTTTGTTTCTGGTTGCATTCATTGCGACGTTCCTGTGGGGAATTTATTATAGGACATAGCTTCTTTAGCTTGTCTGGTGCTGAAAATACGACAGGGATGTCATGCTTGGAAGCCACCTGTTACATATTCTGTGATACCCGGTGAATGTAAGGCATTACAGGCGGGCGTTATCCTTGGTACTTATCTTTTTCTTCCTGTCTGTGGGTGTTGATCATTCTTTCTACCGCATCGTACAAGACGGTACTTGGGAATCCAGAGGTCTTGAGTCAATGTATTTGCGTCTCAAATCTCTGTCCCGGCTTGTGGTCACATGACTTCTTGAGGTCTGCGCTAAGACAGTTCTTGATAATTGCCATTTTTTGACGTAATGATGTATTGATGTAATCACCATTTCAACCTGACGAGCAAGATTCTATGTTTTCGTCATCAGAAGCAATGTGATATCCCCTGACATAGGACGGTATGTTCAATCAGGCAAGACCATCAGTACGCCACAACAAAAGGATTTGCAGGATTCTCCGATCCGAGCTGTGGAGACAAGTTAGGTTTTAACGTGAGTGCTTGTGGCTACTAGCGAACACTGACGCCTCCGGTGTTAACCGTAAATCAAGATACAAGTCCTTCCTCCATGCTCCAATCAGGATGACAGAATCTCTCTGGAGGACCTGCATACCGCACCTACGATATCTACGAGCCAAACAAAAGGAGCACCAAGGCGAGTTGGTCAGATTTTAAGTGAATCCTTTCTTCCCCTAGACGTCGAATAGGTCCTTAAGAAGGGCCCCATATTTTGTATGGCTCCGCACATACAAGGAATACAGATGCTGTCGACTATACGCTACACTGCTGCGAAAGCTCCAGAAACTGACAGAACCAGATGTATTCATGAATGCGTTGATGTTTTGTTGAAATGCGGACATGTTGAGAGCGAGACAATGAAACCGAGAGTAGTTGATTATTTCAAAACACACAATTTAAATCTCCTAGTTTCAGATAAGGAAGGGGAATGTGTAGTGTGCCCCAACGATGTGTATTTGCAAAAGGCGACTGTGGCCATACAAAAAAACTTCAACCTTTCGCAAGACATAAAAACCAAAAAGTGAAAGCTAAAGCACTTCAACTGTACTTCAAGCTTAAGTTTTCAAATCTGAAAAAGCAATTATGCGCATCCAAAAATGAGTATTTGGATATGGTCTTTACGTCAAAAAACACACAAAGTGGAATGTCCCTTCCGTCCAGTCGCAACCGAAGAAGGTTCATGGCAAGGAGCTATGTCAATGTTCATATTTAATCAGCTATCAAACCTTCGCCTAAAATATCCGTTCTTGATTTCCAACTTATAACAAGTTATACATGATCTAAAAATGACAACATACTAGTACAGTGTTTTTTGTTTTTTTTGACGTGGAAGATTTGTTTGATTCAATTCCTCATAACCATCTGTTCGTAGCTGTAAGAGAATGCATCGAAGAAAATGGTACCGTGCCCTTCCAAAACGTATCCGGCCTACATCTTGAGTATTTCTTATCCGTATCTACTTCGCAATTCTACTATCAAACGTGTCCCTCAAGTCCGTGACCTTGGAGTGTATTTTGACAGCAACCTTCCTTTTTCACATCATGTTAGCCAAATTGTTGCCTCTGCTCTTAGAATGATGGGAATGATATCGCGCCTTACGCGGGACTTTTCAAATCATTGGTGCGTGGTGCGCTTGTTTTGCTCCTTGGTTAGGGTTAGACTCGAGTTCTGCAGTGTTGTGCGGAACTCGCTGAATTCATCTGATGCGGCACAAATTGAAAGAGTGCAGAAACGATTTTTTCGTATTGTTTATGATAGGTACTTTGGAAGGAGATGCTTCTACGACTACGAATATGTTCTTAAAGATTTATTGTTGCAGAACTTGTTAAATAAAAGAATAGCTCGCGACGTTCTATTTTTACATAAGGTTGTACACGGTCGTGTAGATAGTGATTTAGTGTCATCGTTAAAATTTCACGTACCGGCACGTGCTGTTAGAGGATTTAGTATATTTTACCCCTCCATTCAATCGAAATTGTCACCGTTGATAAGGATGCAGATTTGTGGCAATGAACTGTCCTCTCATGTTGATATCTTTTCAGATATATCAGTGTTTAGAAGGGAGCTATATTTTTATCTTTTTAATTCCTGATTGCATGTTAGTTTGTTCTTTTTTACAAGTGGAAAACTTTGTGTTAAATCATGTACTACCATTTTATGTGCCACCACACTATGACCTAGTGGTCGTTCTGGGGCATGATTCAAATAAAGCATTATTATTATTATTATTATCCTTGGAGCTATTGACATTCTACCTAGCTTCCACAGTCGTCTTATTCAACGGGAATACTTATCTGCTAAAGAAAGGAATTTGCAATGCATCATTTGTGACCCCAGTGTTATGCGTCGTCATCTTATCTAAAAGCAATCGGGCCATCGCCCAGCGGGTATCCAACAACCAGGTGTCAAAAATATACAGATATGTAGACGACTATCTTGTGCTACTGAAAACTAGACCTGATATAAATAACGAGCAACAAATCATCAAAATACGTTCAATCTTCACCGAAAATGCACAATGACTCAACTTCATACTCGAGCTACCCACGGACAACATCCTTCAATTTCTTGATCTACGTATGATATTCCAACTAAACCACACATGCTGGATGTACATGCCATGTCCAAGAAAACATTTACTCCATAATGAGTCTTCCCATTCAAAACTTATTAAAATCTGAATTATCAAAAACTGTCTTAGCGCAGCTTTCAAGAAGTCATGTGACCACAAGGCGGGACACAGCTTTGAGACACAAATACTGGATACCCAAGTACCGTCTTGTACGATGCAGTAGAAAGAATAATCAACTCCCACAAACAGAAAGAAAAAGCCAAGTATAAAGGGAAACGCCCGGCTGTAATGGCCTTCATTCACCGGGTATCACACAACATGAAAAAGGTGGCTTCCAGGTATGACATCCCTGTCGAATTTTCAGCACCAGACGAGCTAAAGAAGCCATTTGTCCTATGATAAATTCCCCACAGGAACGTCGAAATGAATGCGACCAGAGACACAAGCAAACATATATACCTTGCCAAAGTCAGGTTATATATGAAATACCTTTCACCTGTGGCAAAGCATATGATGGTCAGTCTGGCCGCTGCGTAAACACTACGTTGCCTGAACATGCTTCGTCACTAAAATCAACACCATCGGGTCATCTCGCGGTGCACTTAAGAGACTGCCACTGCAAGCCGATACTTACAGTGACAAAAGGACCTTCGAAGTTTCCGTGAGAAGAAATCAGGGGAGGTATATGAGGCAATGACCATCAAAGAAAAGGAAAACTCGTGTGTCAGTGCACCATCAGTGACATTAAGTGACAAAGAACTTCATTACCTTAGCTTTCCTAATTGAAGTTGTTTCATTGGTTTGCTTTCAGCAACCTCCTTTTTCTTTCTTTCTGCTATTTCTCATTTTTTAACATAACGCCCTCCTCTTTCTTTTAGAGCGCAGCTCTTAGGCGCCCGTCTCCGGCTTGAGCGGCGTCGGCGTCGCCGTCGCCGTCGTTGTCGGCGTAACCGCGCGGTGCATTATGGGTAAATTTCCCCACAAAATTTAGCGGAAAAATATCCCCGCTAAATTTAGCCGGAGGAACTCTCCGCCAAATTTAGCGTAAAATTTTCCCCTAAATGGGAGGCAAGCTGGAGAGGAGGAGGGGCATAGCTTCCTCTTCCTACCTTCCCCTCCTCCTCCTCAAGAGCTGCGCTCTAACGGCATTACAGGGGATTGTAAACGTCTTTCATTTCTTTATGTTATATCTCAGTTCTTTCAGCGTAACTACCTCTTCCCATCAAGGCAATTTCATTTTGGGAAGTTTTTATGCCGAAAAGAAAGACGAGAGAGGAACGCATCCTCCTTCTCTCTCACCTTCTGTGTGAATATTAAAACGACCGTTGTGAGTTAGCGGTTGTTCCGTCAGTTCGGTCTCCACCTTCGCGCTATTTATTTCTATGATGCATATCCAACTAGCCCACCTTAATATCTTAGTAAAGTTGACAGTAACTTAGATATGAACAAGATAACGAGTTATGCAAAACAATCTCGACCTCTTGCGGCAGATAAAAGAGACGCTTGTAAATTATACCTATTATTTTCGACAATTTAGACGAAAATTTTCGATGTGTTCATTCCAGCTCATGCGCTGGCAAAAAGTATTCCTAATATCTTTACGGTGGGAACAACTTCTATGTTAGAAATATGTAACATGAGCGATGTATATAAATTACTTGAAATTTTAGGGCGGAACACAAGTGCATTGCTTTTAATACTATTATTTTTAACGAGTTTACTATTGCCCGTGTCCTAAGGTCTTTTTAAAGGTCGTTTTGTTTAACCACCATATTGTTTATTTTCTTCTGATTTGAAAAATATGCTCGTATCATCAGGATACGTTATCTGACGCTTGTAGAAATATTAATGGTATCGTTATTGTAGTGCTTAACAACAGAGGAGCTAACACAGTTCCCTGTTTTACACCTGTTCGTAGTACTTTTATATAAAAACAAAAGGTCCATTAATGTGAACGCATTGAAAACGATAGCCTAAATGAATCTAAGTAATTGCAGCGCGTTGCCACGAATCTCATATGAATAAAGTTTAGTTTGTGTTTCATGGTTGAGCGGGCCAGGGGCTTCCAACATTCCGTTTAAAGGAGCTGTGCAACAATTTCATTGCTTTGCTTAATAAAATTTGGCATTTGGTGTCTATACCTTTCTGAAGTAAAAACAAAAAGAAAAGCTTCTGACTGCATGTTCTAGTTTTTATTTTAAAAATGGACGAAAGTATTGAGGTTTTCGGCACCTCTCAACTCCTTCACCATCTTCCGAGTCACGTGCGCTGTTGACGTCAATGGCGGTGGCGCGGGGTTCCGGTGAAGCCCTCTCTCTAGAGCCATTAGTGAGCAGCGAGGACTCACCGGCTCAAGATCACGTGACCACGTGCTTGCGCAGCGCGATCAACATAGCGAAAGGAGGAAAGCGTCGTCCAGGTCCGGCCATACCCGTCCGGTCCTGCCCGCGTCCCCATTCAGCTTCTGGTGGCTGTTCGCGGTAGCAGATAGAGCTGACGATTTTGTTGACCTCGGATAGATGGCGCCACTAAAACTCCGTATAATAAACGTTTTGTCGATGATACCGGGTTTTTGACTCATTTATATGTATGTTCTAACTAGGAGATTTACATAAAAAATTACCTTTATCGAGCAGATATTTGTGCAACTTCCCATCTTTTTACATATCCCCCGTGACCATCGTGCTGCGTGGTTCTCATGGCCCGCCGCTCGCGGCTGCAGGTCGGGAAATATTCTACTTCTGCCTCGCGATTACGCGGCGGAATCGCAACATCTCGAAGGAAGAAGATGTGTTCTTTTTTTCATTTTCTGTCCTTTATGACAAGATAAACAATGTCAAAAGTAGAAAGATGCAAATTCTTTCAATGTTAAAATCGTTGCACAACTCCTTCAAGGGGCCGGGTGGGAGATTCGTCCCTCTCTCGAAGGTCAGAAAATATATACATAAATACAAATAAAAAATTAAACGTAGAAGGTGTTTTTATGTATTTGTTTTTTAAAACTTAACAGATTTGCTTAAAAAAAGCCGCGAAAGCTACATTTATCGGGTTTGTGCACATCATACGGCAAGGGGGACATAGTATAGGGTGCTAATCGAAACGATCAGTCGGCTATATAAGTAAGTTGAGTTAATTAACTATTCTAATTAATGAAAATAGACACATTAATCTAATTAGAAACTTGCTGAGCGTCATCGAAAACCCCTAGATCAATCATTTGTATAAATACTTTAAGCGCATGGGAAGCCTAGTAGTGCGCTCAAGGTGCCACTCGTGCAACCGGTACAAGGTTGAAACTACGATAAGAGACGGAAAACTCCCGTGGGTGCGATGTAGCCTTGCTCCTGCTGCACGAGCACTACTGCAGTTCTCACGCGCTCAGTCTTTCAAAAATTTACTGATTTAATGTTTTTCGATGATGCTCAGCAAGTTTATAATATGAGCAATATGTCTTTTTCACTAATTAATGAGATAATTAACAAATTTTACTTAATTAGCCTACTTATCGTTACGAATCGCCCCTAGACTATGTCCCCTAGTCCGTCATAACTTACCTGCAGAAACCGCGTAAATGTAGCTTTCATGGCTTTTTTTAATATTTGTTAAGCTATAATAATTAAAAAAGACATCCTCTATAATCTTATAGATAAGCATTTACAAACGAAATTGGAATTTATAGTAAATCATTACAAAAAGAATATATGGTGGTTGAATATATCTACTTTATTTATGAATCCACTATTTAGCTAATTGTGGCATTTCACAGGAATTGGGACCCTAAATACTCACCAGGGATAAATAAAATTGCATAGAAAGCTTTGTATGTTTCCACAGGGCATAAGACTAATGAGAACAATAGACCTGATGCCGACAATATGCACAATTTACGGCACAGGACACTAAGCACGAGGTGTACACAGGAACGCACAATCATTTCAACTTGTAGTTACACATATATGATCCAGGGACTACTAATACTACTCCTACCGCTACTACTACTACTAAGAATAATATAATTAATAAATCTGTATTATTACGTGCATCCGAACAACCGAATTTTTCATATTCTGGTGCTGGCGATGACGCTGTCCAATGAATAATATGACAAGAGGGCAGAACTCACGATATGCAGTTTTATCTCGTTTTCTCCGTTATCTTGGATTACGCGGTTGTTCTGTGCTACGGCGCCCTTTATTTACCTGAGCTAGTTTTGCAGAGGGCGGGCCTGCCGGAAGCGGACCACGGGCCGGGCTTCATTTTAAGGAACGCGGCTAGCCAAGGGCTGGTCGGAAGGGGATCCGGACAATATGGTCCCGGACGTTATGGTCCCGGACAATATGGTCCCAAACAAAATGGCTCCGCGCAATATGGTCACGGACAAAATGGACCCGAGTGCTAGGCCGGACAAAATAGCCCCAAAACATTTTCGCGGCATTTTTTATTTTTACTTTTTTTACCTTTATTATTGCTTGGTCTTCACAGGTTTCTGTTATTAAATGTGATTCGCCAAATACTTATGTTGCGATCCGTTTGTCAGTCTAGAGTTTAAATTTTTTGCGCTTAATTTTCACCCTTCCTTCTTCTTTTCGTGCGTTCAACTTGAGTTTGAACCAGTCTACCGAGCAATGCAAGAGCGACTTCTAACAATCTGCACACAGTACGTACAAGGGAACCGTACCATGAATGACCATCTGAAGCGCGTGGACCATATAAACACGTTCCCACACCAAGTGCCGCTTCGAGCTCGTAAACCTTTTGTTGGAACATAATAAAACGTGCCATGTGTTCAAAAGCATGCTTATTTCCATTGCTATTTCCTAACATTGCATCGAAACATGCTGTATCTGCACGATAAATTGCCTTTATTCCCCCTTTGACGAATCGACATTTGGGCGGCGGAGAAAAGCTCACCGGGAAAAAAGCTCACCGCAGCATAGCTCACCGGAGAAAAGCTCACCGGAGAAACGCTCACCGCAAAACCGGCAGATGACGAGGAAAGCTCACCGGCCTCTGAGCGAATGTGAAGAAAAGCTCACAGATTTTTATTTTATTTACTTAGCGGATTGTGCGTCACAAGAGGCAATTTAACACAATGAGAATTCGTCACTTTATTAAAAATAATTATCCTCTTTTGTTTTAATATTCTTGAAGTTCATTGGGCACTTTTACTAATTACGCAGAAATTAGTAATCACCGATTTTGTATATTAATGACGACGCAAGTATAAAAACAGAACATCGGACACCCGTAAAAAAGACAACCATTTACAGCCTGACAGTGCGCCGTCGGTAGCTCTGTCAAATATATTTTTTTTTGCGAGCTAATTTGAATAGCGGTGTGTGAACCGTTTTAGCTCCGAGGATTGTGTGGTGCCTGATAGATAAGTAGGTATTTGTTGATGTAATCAGTGTCGGCTAAGCTGTTTTCTTTCTCTTATTTTAATTCAGAAAACATTAGTTGCGAGAAGAGTTTCGTCCTGTCGTGTTTGTTGTCTTCACACCATATTCGTCGTTTGAGCGGTTTTCATCATGTATAACGTTTACCAACTCGCCCAATTCGCAACCTTACAGAAGACTAGTTCTCATATAGGTCATGACTACCAACGGTGACGGTGTGCAGCTCTGAAAGTCATTAGTGGCTCGCCGTGGAAGGGCACTATCACACAAAGGCAACGTGTGGAAACACCAGCACGAATGGCTAGAAAACGTCCATGTCCGTGGAAGAAAGTAACCTCGATATTCTACTGACTGTTTTATCCTGTTTTCAAAGGTTGACGAGAGATTCAAAGAGAATTCATACACCGAGTTGTTGCGCAAGCACTTTCGGATTTTCGGCATTTACAGTTTTGCTTTTTAGGTTTTAGGCAAACATTATTAATTTTTCGAACTTTTTTCCTGTTCTTCAAGTTCATAAAGTTTTCAGTTAGGCTTTCGTTGCCTAGAAAGTAAACCATAAAAAAAACTCGCCCGCAATTATTTATTTTGGAGCAATATACCCAATAAGCGTATTACATGTTACAAAAAAGGACAAATTCTTCTTTACGATGCTGACAAATTTTAATGATAATAAATTGATATATATATGTTACTCACGATCCAACAGCCTCTATATAAAAAGAAGAAAAAAACCGGGAGCTTTCCTCTGCATCCGCCGGTTTTGCGGTGAGCTTTTCACCGGGATTCATTCCATTTCTATCACTCACCTTAAAAGTAATCGCTGCAGACATCAACGACATTTAAGACAGAGCGTCAAAAGGGTCGAAAAAGTTACTTGGAATCATTTTGTCCAGGTTTGCACTCGGGACCGAATTGTCCGGGACCATTTTGTCTGGGACCATATTGTCCAAGATTATATTGTCCGCGGGCCGGATTTGGCCCACCGGCCGTTGCTTGAAGACCCTTCGTTTAGCCGATCGAATGCTTTCGAAAAAATCTATAAAAACTCCCAACGTTAACTGTTTATTTTCAGTTTTCTAAAACTATTTATTTGATGTTCAACAATGAAAACCGATAAATCGTCCACTTCGAAATCCGAACTAAGAATATATGATTATTCAAAAAGTTTCGCACAACTGAGTTAGCCGAACGTGTAAACGTTTTTTGCAGACCTTTAGAAAATATGGGAAGCGCTGACATTGGTCTATAATCCGGTAAAAAACTTTTGTCGCTAAATTCATTAAGTATCACTTTACATATATTCTATTAAACATATATATAATGAAAACATCGCCAATATAAACGAGGACGAAAACAGGGAAGAGACAGGATCTCGTTTCTATTCATCCGCACTTATGTTCATGCTGTTTTTGCAATGAAGCTCTTACCAACTTGCGTAACTTTATATTTGAATAAACTATAATAAATATTGCGATGCCCATGAGGTGTAGGTGTTAGCGATTGCGTATGAATAATTATCGCCTGTACCAATGTTCGTAACCAGACGATCCACTCCATGCGCACAGGAAAAGCCTATTCCGTGTCGAAAATCAGCGAATAGAAGAAAAACGAAACAGACGTGAAACCCATGTAAGCACGGAGGGAGCACTAAAAAAACAAATTATATAACATTCTGGTTATTGGGAATATAACAGAGATGAGCGTTATACACAAGACGCAATTGAAACCACGGTAAGCATGATTACTATTTTGGAATCGTGCACGTATCTCGGAATTTTTTCTCTTTATTTTCTCTCGCCACAGTCTGCCTGAGGACTGTTTTGAAGCACGTGTCGCCACACCCTGCATTTCTGGGGCTGTCACTGTCCAATCCACTAGCCGCCTTCTGCGCTCTGCCACGCTTGTGTGTTGGGCTTTAAAATGCGTTTTGAGCATGCGCTGTAGCTCTCTTCTTCGCAATGTCAGACTCCGTGCATTCGTGAACCGCCCAGTGAGGCTGCGATCTTCGCCTCGATTGTAATCAGTGGAAAAAAAACGCATAGGACAATGCAAGTTTCTTTTTTTTTTAATATACACTATCCAAACACCCTTTTCTTAAAGCTGTTCTGTTCTGCTGGTCAGATTCCTCTCACAAGCCACCTACACAAGGACCTAGGAAACGCATAACCACCCGTGGCGTATGTATTTTGGTGTTCTAAGTGCCTGCGTTATAGACGTTCAAAAACACCCTTATGGGTGCATGTGTGTTAGCAGTGTAGCAGCGTTTCTAAAAGCCGCTGTTCTGTTGGTGAATCATCATAGCACGCGGTTGTGAGTCATATCGCCGGGCGTCTAGTCAACTAAGCGTGGCGTTACTCAAAGTGATGTAATTCCATGCAACCGCTGTCTGTGCAGAGCTATCATTGTTAAATCATATTCGTTTTAACTTAGAGGAAGTCAAAGATTACGAAAGCAAACCATTTCTCTTTCAACTTGACAATACGAAACGGCACTAAAAAACTTTATTGCATAGCTAGACAGGTTTCGAAATGCAAAGAGACAAACGAGAGCAGTTCCTCTTTATGAGCGCAAGTTTCCTAGAGCGCATAATGACATGCATTATGAAAGAGAAAACGTAACGCTTGTTAAGCGTTGTATTCGAAAATTGCGCTTCCGACCACCTGCACTCTCGTCGCGAAGGATATTTTTTTCTCGTTTTTTTGGGGCGAAGGAATAAAATAAAACACTTCACTAAACCACCTAGGAAAAAAATCTTTGTGAGTTAAAAAATAAATAATGCTTTGAATTGGTCAGCGTTTGGGGCATCTTTATATTGGCGAATTTGTGCAATATGTTAATGGTATATAGCCCCCGACAATTTAAAGGCGCACTGAAAGAAAAAATATATTTTTTTAAAGGGTATAGATAGAACACGAACTTCTTTAAACAATGTTTCCACGAAAAAAAATTTATTTTTGCGCGCAATGTTTACGTTGTTATACATAATTTAGGTGCAGAAGGTGGAGGCTGTAGCCCACTAAGCCCAGCCCCGTGCCTTGCAAGGTACGAACGTTTCTAGAACAACTCAGTTGGGAAACTGCCATAGAGGCTGATCTGAAAAAGTGGCACCTATCCGTACTCGAGATCCGAGCTAATGGCGATCGCAACGCCGCCATTCCTCCCACAGCGGCAATTCGGGAACTGCCTGGCTGCTTGTATTGGTTCGGAAGTATCGCATTCGATAGCGTACGCTGTGACTGTTCTATTTTGGCTTTAATCGGCCATTTTGGCGCCGAAACATATACGGAGGAAGGGGTTTCAGGGATGCCAACCCCCGCCTCCCAAGCGGACGCGCCGCAAATTACTGTCGAAGTTAGGAAGCGCCCAGGTCGGGACGCACCTGAAATCACCGGTGAGACATGGTTGTATAAAAACTTGTGCCGCAACGCCTTGTAAACTAAAAACTTTAGAAAATATGACACGACTGTTATTTGTGTACTAAACTCCAATAAACGTTCCTACAAGAAAAAATGTTTTTTTTTTGTCGTTTGTATTTACGCAAAAACAGGGTTTCCAAAGGCTCATGGCTACCACAGTAAAGAGAAAAAAAAAGACTGAGCTGCCATCTTTGCACCTCGAGCATAGGAGTTTCCGTACTCGGGAAACATTCAGTGACTCTAGCACAAATAAAGCAACTTCCAAGTTTCAACTCGTCCCTGAAGGGTAGCGCTGTTATCGCATTTTCTTCGGTCTCGGTTGACGCCAACGGCCCACGTTTCAAGAGTGAGTTTCCCAACTGAGCGTTTTAGTAACGTTGCAAGGTGCTTGCATCTCTCAATGGCTGGAGAGATGATTGACGTGCGATATGTTGGTTGTAAATTTTTATATCTCCGTGCCGTAATAGTATTTTATTTGACTATGTTTTTTATGTTTGAGAAGAAAATTATCATGATAAAGTCATTATTGTTTTCAAAGCATTCTGAGATTGCATTTCCCGCATTGGTCTGAAGCGTTAACAAACAAAGCTGCCGGCATCTGCGGAGTGCTGAACGGGGAAGCTCGTTGAGCTTGTCAATTTTTATGAGTGCGAGTGGTTTTGAGTTTACAGAGGCGTTTAAAGGAAGACCTCCTCAACCGACGTCGCTTGCAACAAACTGCCGCAGGTACGCGCCTTTGGAAGTGCTGTGCGGATATTTGTTCTCGTAGCGGGACTGGCCTAAATCCAGCGTTTCAGGTCACCTATTTTGATCTATCTGGCTTAATTTCTTCCTTTGCGTGTGTAAATGCTAAAGATGTAGGTTCCCGTAAAAGTGGCCCGCTGCTCTGTGAATTAAGCAGCGGTCGTGATTGGGACCATGGTTTCAATATTAAAAACATACCTAAACAGGTAATGATTTGCGAGCCATTTGGTTGCAGGCAATCGGACGTTCGGCTCGCATCATGTTTGCCTAAGTATGTTCCCGTCAGTGGCCTTCGAAAGGCAAGCTTATGAGTTTTTCAGTGCACCTGGCATACCAAAGTGAATATTTTTACTTTGCGTTTTAATTGTGCGCCATGACAAACAAGGAAGAGGGGCGTAGAGCGATAAACTGGTATCCCGTTTACCAGGCAAAAGTGACCCCACTTGGCTGCCACCATGTTGTAAAATTTTGATCACAAGACACGTGACCGTACCAAATCCTTAGGCTTTTATGCAAAACTGAGCCGCGATCTATATTGCGATCGCTGTAAAAAAAAAAGACGATAAACTGTTTTTTCATACTGTCAGCCCGGAGATCAGTGTCTAGCTCCGATAAAATCTAAAATACAGCACCGCGGTTGACGGCATCTAGAAAAGCCAATAAAAAACTGCCCGAGTTTTTTTTTTCTTTTTTAGTGAAAGCACATTTTGGATTTAAAAAAAACGAAACATAACTTATCTCGTCGATACTGTTATTAAAGATCAATAAGCAATACTTTGTGCGCGGTACTTCGTTCAAATCAAGTTGTAGAAATCTAAGGTCACGTGTCTACTGGCCAAAAATGTGCACTATGGCGGCGGCCAATCGGGGGTTACTTTCAGCTGCCAGTTTGTCGCTTTAAGGCCCTCTGCCTCATCGGTCATGACGCTCTCGGCTGACCCACCTTGCTCGCAGATGCCATGTGGAAAAAAAATAATAACAAGAACAGTAAAGCTAGAAAGACTGCATATTTAATTTGTTTGATGTTTTAGTTCTCTCAGTTGCTTATTACCCACATCGACAGACGCTGACAGACGCCTGTTTTCGACCGTGGTTCGTGCATGGCGGAAAGATGGAACGCTGCTTTCATGATCGAGTCTTTTGAGCGTTGCAAACGTTTCTAGACGGCGGATGAAAAGCAGACGGGTGGAGGCGAAAACGGGCGCCGACGTGCAGCTTTCGCGTCCACGTCTCACGGCACTCCAGATGACGATAGACGATAGACGGCAGTGAAATAGCAGACAATACCGGAGTCTGCCGCTCGTCTGCTCGCACGACTAGCAGGAGGGGTTAAAAACTTCCAGACTAGAAACACCGGATAACGCGAATGAGAGCCCCTATGCTTGTCAGCTTGTTCAGTCGAGCAGCCAAGCCAGTCCAGTAGTAATGGGCGGGGCCATTAATTTGTGGGCGGGGCTTAGAGCGGGCTTTGACGTCCACCTAAATTGCTTCTAAAAACGTAAATATTGTTCGAAAAATTTTTTTTCGTGGGAGCATTTATTAGGCAATATGTGTCCCACTTATGCCCTTTAAGAAATCTTTCTTTTTTCCTTGCAGTATCAGGGCGAGTTGACTTCCAAGCATCTCACTAGCACCGCGCAGCCAATCAGATTGCGGTGTTAGCCGAGACGACTGCAAAACAACGAATCAGGAAGCGACAATATAATAGGCCACGCCCCGTTTTTCTTGAGCTGTCCATGACTATGTTAATGTATAGCCTGTAGAAGGCCTCTTGTTTTCTTCTTTTCGGCTATATCATGGCATCAACTCGTTTATTCTTTTAAATGGCACAAAATATTTGTTCAGCAGAAGAGAATCGCCAAAGAAATATTTTGTTTTCCTCGCAATTACAGCTGAATAGCGTGCAGGAAATTTTTTCCGTAATCATTTAGAGAGTCACGTCGACAAGTCACGTCGACAAGACACGCCCGCACACATGCGCGCACACATACACACAGACACACAGGCGGAAACACACACACACTCATACACACATACACACGTCATTTCAATTCTTCTTCAAATTATGTTGATCAATGTCCTCGTCGCTAAAGCGGTACGGTTAGCACTCAGATTTGGGAATCAGCCCGGGCAGGTATTTTGAGCAGGCACCATTAAAATAATATGAGGACAATCAATTTCTTTTCCGGTTCTTTTTTTCTACAGGGAGATGGTCGTCGAAATCAGGAAAGGGGCTATGTTCAGTTGATTGGTCGCCGCTGAAATTTATGCTATACCTTTAACACGAGCTGTGGTGTTTTTACGCTTACCAATAGCACGGTACACCTTAAAACGGCAAGACGAGGCTAAGCATTGCGATGTTGATCACTTTCTTACTTTGCTTATCAAGTAAAGTTAAAAAGAAAGAGGCTATCTGTAAGTAATGAGATAATGGCGCCTGTAAACGTGCTTGCACAATGAAAAAAAAAAAAAAGAAAAAAGTATTATCTAATACGTGGCACTTGACCTACCGATCTGAATTCAAGTGAAACCAAAATTTTTGGAAGAAACTTTTTTTTTTTTAGCAATCATACGTTTTCCGTAAATTAAAATTACTTGCTTGATGCTCTCGGGAAAACGTAGATGCTTCTGCAGAGCTCACGGGTGCGAAGAATAAATTGACTGGGTATGTTACAAGTAGCTAGGCCCCTAAGCTCTTTATGGTGCCCAACAAATTGACTACTTATAAAATGACTTGCGTTCAACTACCGTCACCGATATAACGTAAGACACCATCATGGAAACTAGAAATGAACTTTTGCTCGCAAGGAAAATATCTTATGTCGTCACAAGCGCATGCGTGAACAGTTTCGTAACTCCATTTTGATTCGTTCCTAATTGTTTCACAGACCCAGTAATTTAATACCTAAGGAAATACATATGAAACCGTCGTGTGGCGTTTCCAAGCATATCTCACTAGGCAGTGCGACATTTCTCTCATAAGTGTAACAATAGGAAAGCAACCTACAGCTCGTATATAACCATAAGGCGTGGTTCTGTGCATGAAATCACCTATAGAAGAAAATAAATCTTGGGGTGTGCGTATACTAGCTCTTGAAATTACGTATTTAAGAAACGTCTAACGGTGTGCGAATACTGGTTGGAATCAAATACTGCAGTGTCGTTTCTAGCTTCAACATTGAAAAGAGTGTTAGCATGTAGTGGCTTACCTTTACCCCGTGAATGCCGTGTATGATGCAGCGTTAAACATTTCTAACAACGATTCGCACGTAAATAATTAAAAAGCCTTGCCTTTCATTGTTTTGGTTCAACGCTGATCCGAAGAAAAGGCGCAGGTCAATATGGGTAGCGTTTATTACATAAGCCCATTTTCGGATTCTTTCGCCACTGCATCTGTACTGCGTAATTTCAGTTATATTTGTGTCCCAGCCCAAAGAGTAAGGCTAAGTGTTGTCAGCAATTTGTTATCATGTCACCTCCTCCTCCCTTCTGTAGGTCAATCTCAGCATATAAAAAAGGTTTAATAGGTGTAACTGGAAAACACCCTTGCAAAATGCTAACGTTCTTTACTTAAAACACTTGCACTGAAATATATTAAAATGGGTAAAGGAACATATCCTTATGCAAAATTGGCTTCTTATCCTAATACATTCGCATGAAAGTGTCATAGAGGTCCGTGTGGCCAGCTGTTAAACACATAGCGAATTAAGACTTCATACAGTAGTGGGATGCGTTCTAACAAACACTTTCTCCTTCCTACTGTTAGTAGGAAATTCGAAAAGTAGTTTGTGGCTTGGGGCCTTCTCACCTTGTAGACACCAAAAAAACTGTACGAACTGTCCTAAAGTACGACGATGTTATACGTTGTTTTTAACCGAGTGCCGACTTCATCTATCCCTTTTGCTCCGTATCTATTGGTATAGACCAGGGGTGGCCAGGCTGACCCGGCCTAAGAGCCGCAAACGAAACCATGAAACTTCGAAGAGCCGCGGGGAGGGGGGGGGGGCAAATTTAAATTTCGTTCAGAGTCTGACTGTACGTATGAGTGCACAAGACGCAGAAAGAGGCGGGGGGGGGGGGGTCCCCACGGGGATCCGCGAGCCGCACTTGAACCAGCAAAGAGCCGCATGCGGCTCGCGAGCCGCAGTTTGGCCACCCCTGGTATAGACAGTGCAAGGCAACGCATACCATCTTTCAATGTGCACAGAGGAGTATGGTGCTGTAAGGCATGCATGACATGGATGTTCTCCAGATGTTGAGTTTACTTTTGCAATACAGATAAACGACGCGATTGTACAATCTTTTTCATACCTTAAGACTCCATTTTGTAGTCGGCTTTCAAAATGTATCTTTTATTTCTTATGACACGGCATTGCATTCGTCTCCATCACAAGGATCCTCTTCGGGTTCGTTTTCTGGGGCCGCTTCGGGTGCAGCCATTCCTGACTCTTTGGGTATGGAAGGCCCTGGCTGCTCCTCAGGTTCGGATGACTCCTGCCCAGGTGCTGGAAAAGGCCCTTGTTCAAGTCCATTTGGTGTTACCTGTTCATTTTCACCCGTTGGCCCCTGTTCTGGCTGATTTGGTACCATTGGCTCGACTGCGGCACCCGGCTCCTGCTCAGGCCCGTATGGTAGCCCCTGTTCAGGTACAGGCCCCGGCTCCTGTTCAGACTCGTTTGGTACTACTTGTTCCGGTACAGGCTCCGGTTCTTCTTCAGGCTGATTTGGAACCACTTGTTCAGGTGCAGGCTCCGGTTCTTGTTCAGATTCGTCTGGTATCACTTGTTCTGGCGCAGTGCCCGGCTGCTGCTCCGACTCGTTCGGAGGCACATTTTCGGGTGCAGGTTCCGGCTCACCTTCGGGCTCGGAAGGAGCCACCGGTTCGGGTGAGAGTCCCGGCTCTGGTCCAGGTTCGTTAGGAGGTACTTCTTCTGTTCTAGGATCGGGTAGCGCTTCAGAACCGTTCGGCACGGCTTCTTCGGGTTGACCGACCGGTTCCTCTTCAGGCTGAGGCGGCAACTCCGGTTCAGTGGCGGGAGCCCCTGTTCTGACTCCGTCACCGGGTTAACGTCGGGCTCTATAGGATTCGGCTGTGCTTCTGTGGCTCTCGTCTCGGGCGTAGGTTCGACATCTGATCTGGACTCCACATTTAGGACGCACCTGCCGGCCTTGCAACTTCCTTTGCCTCGAAACCAGGTCTGAATTTAAACAAAACGGTTCTTACATCATTAGGTCGTATGCGGGAAAACGCTTCTTAAGCGATATGTGTCGCTCTTACGCAATCTAACAGCAAAAGGAATGCTGTTTTTACATGTGCCATGTTGAATAGCAAACTTTATCAAATTGACAAATTTTAAAAATCAAGGTTTGTTTTAAGGGGGGGGGGGTGTTGGCTGAGCTTTGTAGTAAGACGTTCCTTAAAGGGGCGGTGCATCAATTTTATGATTAAAAGAATTTGCATCTTGTCCTTTTTACGTTGTTTATCATGTCCCAGAGGATAGAAAAAACATCTCCTTCATTAAAAATGCCGCGATTCCGCTGCATAATCGCAAAGCAAAAGTCGAGCTTTTTCCCCACCTGCAACCCCAAGTGGCAGCCGAAGGAACTACGGCGAAAAGATTACGTGACCTCGCTCGGCTCTAAGCTGCAGCCTAACGCCCGCTAATGTCAGCGGAGAGAGGAGAGGAAGCTTCCTCCGAGATAGCACACGGGAAGCTACACGGCACTCCGGATGACGTCACTGGGAGTGCGACCAGGTGTGACCCTGAAGGCTGGGAGTGAGTTGAGGGGTGCCCGAAATGCCAATATTTATCTTTTTTTTACGCAACAACTAGGACACGCAGGCGAAATCGGATTTCTGTTCTTTACTTCAAAAGTGTCAGAGGGCAACTTCCACAACTTTTTGACCGAAGTCTGGAAATCGTTGCACCCCCTTTAAAATATCTTCACTTATAATTTCTTTAGTCTCCAGAATTTACGTTAAGACAAGAACGTGTTTTCTAGCAATATTAAATTAACTCTAGGGATCGCTTGGTCATCGCAATTTTCTTTGCTTTCCGTGCAGTGCAAAATCTGAGATATGAGACTTTTCTTTACAAAGATAGAAAAACATACTGAGAGGAATTTTCTTGTACAATACTTTGCTTCTGGGACATAACTCAGCCTATTCACACTGAATAGCTTTTGTTTCAATTTAGAGCACGTAAATTAACCTAAAATGCGATATACCATTAGAATCGTTTGAGACTGAGAACGTTTTAGCGAGTACACTATATTATCTTCATGCTGTTCTGCGTTATGTTGACCGCAATTTCTAGAAAGAAAACTTACTAACTTATCCATTATTTATTGGGACCATGGAAATATATGGCTCTCCTGCAGGCGTGATTGATTAAAATGTTTGGTGACAATACATTTTGTTCCCGAATAAATGTAAAATGTTTTTTTTTCTTCACGCCAAAGCGCATCACTGCCCTAATACAGCGCGAACAGCTCTGGACAAGATTCCAAAGCTTCAGAGCTGGCTGTCATCCCAATCAAAAGTTTAAGTGATATGTGAAAATTTTAGGGGAAACGTGGTGGCCGATCTAAACCGCAAGTCATCGACGAACACATGAAGATGAATGGCGACAGCTACAGAAAATTAGCCTCATCTTCGGATTCACATGTTCAGAAAATCACTTATAACATTTTGAATTAGATAACGGTTAGGTCTGAAACTTTAGCATATGGTTATCGAACCTGTAGCCCTACGTTTGAGCATCTACTGAGCATTCGGCGATGTGTAGTTTATATTTACGGAGGAAAAAATTATGTGAATCTTTTTTTAGAATACATAGTGCATTTTTGCTAAACAAAACTTTATTTGTATGCTGAAGGCGTGTGGGCCTAAAATCGAGTGATTGAGTGAGTGAGTGATCTATTTGCACTTAAATTGGTGCGCACACGGCGGCAGTGCGCAGGCAAAGCAGATAGATAAAAACCCTTACGCGTGTGCGTCTGCCGTCTGCCAGCCTGCCGCCGTGTGCGATGGGAGTTATGGCACTACCCCAGCTTTAGAAGTGTTAAATATATGATGGCCGTGATGATGGAGGTGGTGGTGATGACGATGATGTTGTTGATGACGGTGGCGATGGTGATGATTATGATTCAAGGGGAAGAGGGGGTGAGGGAGTGAAGGTCATGATGATGGCAGCAGACGCGCACGCATTCGTCCCGCAAATACCTTGCAAAATCGAAAGTTTTCAAAATGCAAATGTACTACTTGTATTTGTTGTTTTTTAAGTCATGGACACTCTGAAGATGGTAAAGATAAAGGAGAAAGATTTTGAGCTCACAATTGCCCACTTTTATTCTCAATTTCTAAGCAACTTTCCATCGTTTCAGGTACAGGCGCTGCATAGTTCATTTCCAGATAGCTCCTTCTCGAACGATTATGCTGTATAGGTGTGAAACGACGAAGCGTTTTATTAAATAGTTGTAGTACATTATAATTAAGTTTCAGCGTTTTCAGTTGAAACCGAAGAAAGTCAATAACAGCTTTCCGAATTTATTTCTCCGCATTCGGTTTTAGCCGAAAGTAGGTCAGTCTCTTCATTCGCCGGAAACCATCAAAAGGGGGCTTTTGTATTTGGTTAGCGTTTTGATATATTTCAGCACGTATACCCTGCACGACGCTATATGCTCGATCGCCGTTCGTTTTTCTAATGCGGTTCTAGTCTGACAAAACGCTTGTGTTGGCTACTACTCACAGGTTTACTAACAACCCTCTGTCGTACATTGTAGATAAGGGGCGTATAAACAAAAAGGGGAAAGGGGGCGCCACGACCGGAGTTCGCCCAGGGTGCTCGATGGTAATGGGCCGGTCCTAGAGGTACCGGTTGTGTTTTTGCGATCACACTTGATTGATTGGTCAACATTAGATACTGCGGTACATCGGATCCTGAGCTCGCTTGTTTGAAGTGGGAACGTTGAGAGGGAGAGGGAATTATCTAAACTTAGGGAGATAAAGCAGTAGAAGAGAGGGCGCATATTAACGAAGAAAACCTGAGAAACACATATATCTGTATTACAATCCCATTGAATAATCGTGACTTAATTGGAAGGAAATGTACGGTCGTTGTGTAGACCAATATCTACACTTACTTGTGCTGTGTGTGTGTGTGTTTTTAATTCCTGTTCGTTTGATGAATACACATGCCATTTTTGTTCCTGTCATTTGTATATAATTTTATGTTAATAGTAGTGCTAAAACCAGAACACTTATTTGCCGAAACAAACACGAAAACGTGTCTTGCTGTATATTTATTCATCGATAAAAACCGAAAATATGCGTTCGATATAGAAACCAAACCAATATAAAACGTAGGAACTTAAAAACAATAAAAACCAAAAACGTTGAATCCTAGTTACTTAATTTTGTGCGCCTGTGTGTACCAAACATTTAAATAATCACTTCATTAAATGTGTATATGTTCCTGACGATAGAACACAGTTTTAATAGGTGATTTGACCAGTGAAAACGTATTTCCTGAGAAAACATATTGTTAGTTACACTTCATGCCAAGGATGCTATGGTCAAAACTCTATGCAGATTTATAAACAAGCTTTATGCAAAGAGACCGGAAATGCAGGTAAAGCTGAGGGTTTCCATACAAAATATTGGCACTGCCTTCATTCGATGTCTTTCGTTCTTAAGACAGGATTTAAGTATTTTCTTTCTTAACAAATTAGTCAGAATTTCATAATTCAGTATGTTTTGCACGACCTGCACGACATTGTGTTTGATATAACGCATAAAATGTTTGTTTACATTTACTTATTTTTTTGAGATGCTTTAGTCAGCTTTGAAAAGACCGCCACAGTTCTATGCTGATAATACCTGCCAGTTCTGATTCACTGCACGAATAATATAAAAGGGTGATTAACGCAGGGTACAAACAAATCTGTTTAGCAAATAGATTTCAATGAATATTGAGTGAACACCATTATTTAGTAAAAATAGGAAAGAAAATATTGAATCAATTAAACCTATCTGTAAGAAACTAACACTTCACATGAAGCAATCTACACTGACTTAACAACGTTTCTATGGTATGAAATCAACATATATACTTACAGTGCACGGTGAGCCGTCCTCTTCGTTCTCTCTTCGAATAGGCCATCCGTAGCACAGGTAACTACACTGAATCCAGGAGCGCTACGAAGAAAGAAATAAGAAGCAAATTTGAAGCGAGGTAATATTGTGATTTCTAGAGGAAACAAACATTAATCGATGAAATGTTAACACGTACAGTATTAGAAGAGCTTGCATATCCTCAGATATGCATACACGTTATTTGTTCTAGTATTCTCTAGAGGTGAAGACATGCGCATATGCTAATATGGTTCAGGTTAACTCAGGATTAGAAACGTGTGTATTCACTGTAGAGCTTTAAAAAAGCAGGGCGTATCACATTATGTTCACGCTTCTTGCTTCGGGATTGGCTCTTTGTGCGTTCCCATTTGGTAATTCTGCAATCTCATTGGCTAAGGAGCGATAATGAGATGCCTGGGAATCCCCACACCCCGCGTCTCTTCAGCTTTCGGCGACTATTGCACCTTAAACATTTGAGTCATCTGGCCCATGTCAGCCGGAAAATTGCAAGTTTGGACCAAAACTGACAAAAAATATTCCCGGTGCTGCTAGAAGATTTTGCGATAATATTATATTTAAAAAAATAACTGCATGTGTCTAGTGATGTAAGTGTTTCTATCGGCTAGGTTACAACCCGCGAACAGGGAGTAAATATCGGACACTTACAGCCCGTCTTCGAAACGCCCTTGTGCACTTTTCGCCCTCGTCGTCTCCAGCGGGGCTACGTCTAAACCGCACTGGAAAAAAGAAAGGTTACAAAATATTCAGTTAGTATCGAAGCACAGGTCATCTAAAACGTTATGTCGCCAGCCTGGACTCCAAAGAACGTATGTGTATTAGAAAAGACGTACGGTAGCGTCCATCCGCCAAGGCAACGTAGCAAAAGACAAGGGATAGTAGAAGCGCCAGTGAAACCTTCATCTTCCTGGTGTTCTCTGACCTGACGTGACTCGGTGAGCTTTCCGACACTTACAGACGCAAGACCGACTACGGGACCAGGGGCACTAGACTTCCCAAGACAAAAAGAACGTCGGTGTTCTTATTAGGAGTTGTGACCTTGCATTTTATCTGTTCCTGAACAGCCACTGCTTTTTCGAAGGAAACGCCACGCCTATCTCAAAAGAAGACACAGGATGCGGGCAGCTCCTTCCGCCATGTAGTTCGCGTTTTTTTTTTTCGTTTTTTTTTACTTTATATTTTGAGCGTGTTCGAAGAAACGAAGTAGAAACAATACCTTGAGCGGAACAGAGTTAACAGCAAGGCGCATTTCCTGCGAAGTTTCACGTATATTTGTGAAACAGATATGCTTGTTTTATATTTATGTACACAACTTAACTTTAATTGAATAGGTTTGTAGTATTATTTTATTTGTTACGGTTATGACGCATAAAATAATTTCAGAATATTTTATTTCCTTCATTTGAAAGAACATAAATAGCAAGGCCCAGGTTATGCCAAGCAACACTATAACGTCGAAACGTTAAAGGGGCCCTGCAACAACTTTTTGACTGGTTTTTAATTTGCACCGAACCTAAGCGCACTGAACGTAGTAACTTAATGAAACTTTTCTTTTCGCGAAATTCGCTTTATTTTCAAAGTTATAGGCAAATTAGAATTACAAAAACAAGCAAAAAATAACCTCCTTCATGACGTCGTAGGTCCTGTCTTGAGTGGCCGTGAACTAGAGGAGGGATAGTGAGCTCATCGAGCGCTCACGGCTGCCGCACTCCGTGTCGACGGCTCGAGAGGGCGCCACTAAAGCGTGTGTTGGATAGGCTGTATGAAGCGGGCGGCCAGGGCGGCTCGCATTGCATTTGCTGCGCGATTAAAGACTATTTCGGCATAACACTTCATTGGCCACAAACGACAGCAAACACGGGGTAAAGATCAGTACAGAACGGGAGCCACTTCGCGCTGCCATACCGCCAAATGGCCTTTCTACGCTCCGGGACCTTTCTACGCTCGCCGTTCGTCGGCGCGTCATCCCACTAGCCCTTTCTAATATGCGCCGCTTTTTCCACCGCTTGGTGGCAGGTATGTCGACGGGTCATTTCTTGATTCCGTACTTTATAAACTGCATTTGTTTCTTTTCTGATCTAAAATACTGAACAAAAACTACTTTCATACATAATTGAAACGGTTCGCGACACTTATATTTTGTATCTCGACTAAACAAAAAAGCTTTTAGCGGCTCTGACCAGTAGTAAGCCCAGGACCAAAAACGTCACATTTTGCGCGCTTTCGGTACCGCGGGTCGCCCTCGTCGGTGGAGGAGGTTTCCGCGTCGTCCGGTTAAAATATGACGCACTGATATTTAGTTACTCTCTCCGTGCCCGCTGGCTTGCCCGAACCCCAAGAGACGTGGAAACCGCAAAAAAGGTAGACGCTTAAATATGATTGCAGGGCCCCTTTAAGCTACGAATGAAGCACCATCTGGCAATAACTAAACACTTGCGGTGTCTTGTTTCCTGACAAGTCTTTCACCGTCGGTTTTGTCAGAGAACGCCTTTTCTAAAAGCGCAATTAGTGTCGGAAAGCGCAACAGTATACCGTACTTATAATAGCACATTTATGGTCTAATTGATGATGCCAATCTACTCTACCACATAAAATACGAGAGGTAAAAACGCGGCTAATTAAAATCGTGTAATCCACTACGGGTCCAAAAACATTCTATTGTTGCATAGCGTTCGCAGCTGAAGGCGCACCTCATGCGAAATTCCTAGATAATTAGCTTTATAACATGCGCTAGAGACTTGTCGCATCCTCATAATATCGCGTCTAAGAAGTGAATGTCTTTGCGTCTTCCTCCTTTTACTCAACACCCTGCCTGGTTGGTTTTTTTGTTTGTTTTTTTGTTTAGTGATGACCTTTGTAAATTCATATAAGGGTAGTGTATCCAGAGCAACATCAAACTTGGTCCAGTTGAGGGCAGCAATCCCTGCAGGTACTCTCAGCAGGATTTTTGTTTGTCTGCCTTCGTTTCTTCTCGTCTTCTATAAAATTAAAACAGAAATAATGTTTCGAAGTCGCTCCCTCATTTGAAATTTCATAAAGCCTATCCTGACTGTAGATATATGGGGTGTAATTATCCCCTTGTCAGATTAAGCGAAAAGTGAATTAATACAAAGATGACACAACGGATCTTCAACTTCAAACAAAATTTTTATTGAAAAAGCACAATATAATAATATAGAAGTCACGCAGGGCACAAATAATGTATATTCCTTATGACAGAACTGCACAGCGGGGGCGCTTTATCATCTGAAGGAATTAAGCAACGATCTGCTGAACGTGTAAAAAATATATATCGTCGGTCCAACAAATTTGGTTTCTTCTTCTAGCGATTCTTTTATAGAATAAAATTAGCCGGTATGTGCATCCTATTAACTAAAACATATAAAATAGCACAAAATAGACAAGGGTCAAGAAGTATACAGGACAGGCGCTATTTTATTTGTCTTTTTTGCGCGATTTTATATATTTTACTATAAGATGAACCAATTATCCCAACAACGTATTTTACCATCCTATTAACAGTTTGTGCTGATGCCTGAAACTCAGATCAATACATACAAAGTGTGTATTCGCCATTCTTGTTAATATTTATGGGTATTTAGATATCGGAGAAATAAAGAGACGTATGGTAACATCACTTTACTATGGCTCTAATAAACGTCGACCAATTCTTCGAGGATCAAGAGAGGGTTCTGTCGCGGGCCGATCTTCTGATTCTGATTCTGTTTCGAGCATTGGTCGGGTTACTGGTGCTGGTGCCGGCTCGGGTGATGTCGACGAAGGTTGGCGCCCTCCACCATTGGACATCGGTGTTGGATACTTTGGGGTCACCAGGACGTATGTGTAAATTGTGCCTGAGCCTCCCGGATGTATCCTAGGTGGGGGCTACAGCAGGAAAGGAATTCCACGATCTTCCAAAGCATTTGCCGGCCTTGCAAAAGCCTCGCTGTTTGTTGAAGGTCTGTGTTACAACACATAAAAAGATCATAGGCTGAACGTTAATAATTTTTAAACAATCATTAAACACAGCTCTAAAATACTTTTTGGCATATTCTACAAAATCATTACATACAAATCAGACCTAGTTTTTGTTATCAAAACCATTCGGAGATCTTGATACGGTAAAGCCTATTCAACTTCCCATACTTTGGCACAGAGGTTTCTACTCATATTTAATTTTGCAGCCTTTGAAGCGTAAATTTGTTGTTATTCGCAGTTACTAAATATATATATACATATATCAAATATTAAAATAGGTTGATTTTGTGAGAAGCTTATATTCTAACGGGAGAAGGAATTATGTTGGAAACTGAAATGTACATACGCCGCCTTTGTAAATTAAGAAAGATTTCTCGCGAAAAACGGAGATCTAAACAACATCGTAGGTAAAGGGAAACGTTTTAAACAAACATAAAAGTATGCTATATCAGGAAAATTCACCTTTCTGGTAGCCTTAATTGTGCGCGCCTTTATCTGAGAAGGTAGTCATTGCAACACCATTGGGATAGTCATATACAAATCTCGCGAACCCTTTATTTAGCCTGAAGTATCACATAATCTGCGAAACGTTTTGTCCGTGTTACTCAATGCATACGGATTTCAAACATTCAGGTAATTTCTGAACTTCTTTGGACGAGCTTTTTCACTCCACGGGTACGAGAGACGATAGAGCCTAAAAATGTTGATACGCCTTCATCATGCGTGCTACCTTAACAACATATTTAAACCAAATATGTCTAAGGTTGTGGTTGTAGCTCTTCTACTATCGCAATAAAATGTCCAAAGCGATTCAGTTTCTTTTCTTTTTTTGCTTTTTAAATTTTTATAAAAATTCGTACATAGCGTTCTTCTATCGTGAGCCTTCTCTTAGTACGATCTATGAAGATACTTAAGGACACTAATATAGTTTAATTAGTAGAATCTTCATGGGGATGCCCGCGTTTCAACTGTCTTTTCAAGGGAATTTTGTAGTACGTAAATTACCTATCGTTGAGCTATATGCTCAGATCACTTTCCTCAAACTTAACCTTATTTTTTATTGATATTGACTTTATTCATTTGCACTTTTCACTTAAAAATGTGGGAACGATATCTAAAATTTTATGAGAAGGAACGAACGGCTTCGAGTTATAGAGATGGCAATGGCAAAACTCAGATAACGATTGGATTTAAAAAAAAAGCGAACAACAGACGATCTTATATCTGCGTACAGACATTATCGGTGTGTCTCTCATTCTGACCGGCCTCGTCTTTAAATCGCAAGGATTGACTCTTCTTGATTTCCGCTACTATATTTGATATCTAAATCATAATATGGCAGGGCTCATATGCAGAAGTCGCATAAAATGTGTGTTGAAAATATGACATGTGTAAGAAAGCGAATACTTTGGATATGACGAGTGTGATATGTGGAACCAAAGATGCCCGAAAATGGCATTTACAGAATGCGACACAGTTACCGCGAACACGACACCCGTGCTATTCATAGATTGTATAATCAGCGTTTCACAGCAAGTATTAGTACCAACTTTAAAACTTTTTAAAGCACATTCTTCTCCACTAGTATTTTCTTAATAACCTTTCCGCTACAAACGGGAAATTAAAAAAGCAAGAGATCGCGTGCTCGTGGTAACTACACCGTGCGCTATACTGTACAGAGCGCGACACTGTTAGCGCGAACAAGCGATCGCCGGTTTTTCCAGTTTTTCTCTTCGAAACCGTAGGATGTCATCCAAGTTATTATTGCTACGGAAAGAGCTCATCTAGTTCTATAATGTAAGCGATAAAATGTCGTGCTCGCGAATACTATTTAGAAGTAAAATGCGAAAATGCGCCGATGTCGTGTTCGCGCTAAGAGTGTCGCGATGTGTACGTGTAGCCTGAAAATATAACAACGCAAACAAGACATATCTCCACAAGTGGTTTTCAAATCGTAAGCTAATTTATTTTAACGTTTGATAGACATTAAAAAATGTTTAAATATTTTTGCTCACAATGCACGGCTTGCCGTCGTCCTGGGACCGGTAAAAAGGCCATTGCCGGCAAGTGTAGCCCTGTTGTACCCAAACAAACTGGGGTAAGAAGGAAAAAAGAGGTCATACACACATAAGTATATAAATGCACTGTTTACAGAGGGTGAACTGTGACCTTATCTGTTAGCAGTTGTACTCTTTTGCCATTCATTGTTTTGTCTCATCTGGTCTGAACCAAGCATTTAGGGGAACACATCTCCCCGTTTTGCATCTTGCCGTCCGTGAGTTTCGCCGTGTGCTTAAACGGACACTCCGGCGACTTTTTTTAGCTACCCCAACAAACTATATATATTCGGAATCACCGTCTTTTACATTTTTCGGTATGCTATTTAGTACTGTGAAATTCACAGTATTTATTGTGAAATCGGCAAATAAAAATGATGCCAAAACCAACATTCAAATATAGCCGCGCTTTTCAGTGGCGTGACGTCAGGGAAAGGAAGCTTGCAGGTCGAACGGGATGTCTAAAAATGGACTATACCGAGCATTTGTTTCGTGTTGCTGCGCGGGTGCTGGAGCAAGCTTCCATAGCATTCAGTTCACAACATGAAACTGGTTGTAATCAGTATTGAGCAAAGTCTGCAGTGTAAAGAGTGAACACCTGCCTTCCCCTGAGGTCATTTATTTTATTGTTGCTAGTTGAAGCTTTAACTTTGAAAACATGGTGAGGACCAACAACAATAAATTCAATACGTTTCCAGAAAAAATATTTTGGCCTCATATTTAGGTTACTATTTCAACGATGTTTGTTTGTGTGTTTAGCGAATTTACAGGCACATCGGAGACTATGAAAAAAATGACAGACGTTTAGAATTTCCTGTTATGGCGAAATGGAGCGCAGTTCTGAGAAGGAGGGGAGGGTACGGAGAGGAGGGTATGCCCCTCCTCCTCCGCACCATCGCGTCGTCCCCTCCTCCTCCCTCCTCCTTCCCCTCCCTCCCTCCTCCTCTTATTCTCCTCCCCTCCTTCTCCCCCTCCCTCCTCCTCCCTCGTGACGTCACTCGTGTGCCTATGACCCTCGTGACGTCACTCGTGAAGGACTCGTGAAGGTCGTGACCTTCACGTGACCTTCACTGTGAAGGTTGTGGCCTTCGTCGAAACCTTCACGATTGACCTTCGTTACGTCACTCGTGACCCAGTGACATTCATGACGTCACTCGTGACCCTCGTGACGGGAAACGTCCCATAATGCAACTCGCGGTTACGCCGACGGCGACGGCGACGCCGCTCAAGCCGGAAACGAGCGCCTAAGAGCTGAGCTCTAAAAAAAACGAAGGAGTACCCTTTGAGGGCATCCCAAGCAAGGGTTTTCAATGCCACAGATTTCTACGTGAAATAGAACATTTATCTCATCTGCAGCTCTGAGGGTGGATAGTTGTCCCAACATTTCTTCACCAGTTCTGGAATTTTCCCTCTAAACTACATTCACTGAGAGCTTGAGAAACGCAGTGCGCGACGGGTCCGGACATAGCCTTTGCTACGCTCACAAAGCCTGGCAGTTCGAGGACGGAAGCATAGAGTGCCCGGTCGCAGATTCAGAGCGCGAGGATCTGGTAGCACAGAGCATCAAAAAGCCATTTCTCGGGGAACCTGGATGTCAGCGCACAGCTTTTGCAGCAGCGGGGACCCGAAGCACACTTTCGGGTCCTCGCGTCTCGCCGCAGCGTTCCGCGGCAGCGGCGAGACGCGGCGTTTCGGCGTCTCGCCGCAGCAGGGCGCCAGTCGCGTGGCTCTACTCTCATCCGTTGTCTGGCGCTCCACCTTTTCCATTTCGGCGACCGCTTCTCGTGGCGATCTGCCAGGCTTTGTCAGTATAGAGGAGGCTATGGTCCGGAGCATCTAATTATCGCACAGCGGTTAGTGAGATTGTGACATTAGTCAAGAACAACGCCAGAAAACAACCAAAGAGCAGGAATCGTGAATATTATGAGATGCTCGCCGCATTTCTTTAGATGTCAGTACTATGGAAGCCAAATGAGGATTGATTTAACCAATACTTACGGAATGTGCCGGATACGGTCTTGGCCCATTTTGAACAACATTATATCCTAGACGAGGGCGGTGGTAGGTGTGAAGAACTGAAACAGTAGGCGCCAAAAAACAATTTGTGAAAGAAAAGTTTGACCCCTCAAACTACCTAATAAGGGCATTGTCGTCAAATTAAAACAATCACCGCCTAGTTCGTGACATGCAACGCAAATGGGATAGTATTACACAAAACGTGATGTATGCAATATCTAACAAAATTAAGGATAATATTCTTACGACTCCAGCTCGGCGTGGAAACATGAAACCGGGTCACAGGTCACAGTTCGACCCCAACTCAGCAGTGGTGATGAGATCAAGAGTAAGAAAAGCAATTCTAAAAAGCTTAAGCATGGCAGAAAATCTATATTACTAAAAAAATTGAGCAACATCCAGGTTCGTTTTGTGTGTTTTTTTGTAAAAAAACGTTCAGTTCGCGTAGCACCGATAAATGGTCCGTCGTAAAACGCTCAGTGCTCACGGCAAATTATCCCAGCGAAAGAAATACTACTGCGAAATTGAATTCAAGTGGTTAGTTGAATCAAAAGCTATACATACCGGTGCTATTTCTAAAACATGTGAATGAGAGGTCACGAAGAGTCGCTGATAGAAGATGTGAGCCGGGTAGTTGTTAGACACCAATAATCATATGTGGTACTAGAGCCACTAAGTAAACTACGTTTAAAAGTAACGACACTTCAGCCCTATTGTTGTGTTACATGAATGTTGGCGTTGGTCATTAGTTTTCGCCGACGTGCCCCACGGAAGACGCAATTACGTCGTCCTGCATGCTAAAACAGTTCACGACAGTGAAAACCGATAACCACGATAACCTCCTAAACACCGTATCTTCCGCTCAACATGTCGCGTCTCAGAAGCATATATCTTTCTCATTGGGCACCTGTTAGGCTCTAAGCGAAGAGATGACAATAGCCGCGATCTGTTGGCATGTAAACAAATATCACGTGGTACAAACGCACGTAGGATCGTCGTGGCTGCGTCGGACAATGGGAGAGAAGGGTGCCAATAATCGTACTCTGAGCGTAGTTTTCTAGTGACTACTGGTAGCACTCTGCGCTGTCCGCGTGCCTCGACTTTCTATTTGTTTTGTGTAATCTATATCTTACCAGTTGGAATAAAAACGCTAGCTGAGCCACCTGGCCAGCCCGCCGCCAGATTCAAAGGATTCCACCGTATTTTTCGTTTCATTCATCCCTTTGCACACAGCGCAAAGCTGTTTTTGTTTTGTTTTTCTACGGAGAGATGACAGTGGCAGCAGTAATTAGGTTTAGTGGCAGAAACGACATCCCGTGGAATGGAAAGCTGGAGCCATCTATGAAAGGTGCTGTGAAATAGACGGCCCGCGTTCGCCAATGGTGGAAGGTCAATTCTCCATTACTCAAGATGTTGACGTACTCGATCCCAAATATTGATTAAACGTACGGGGATTAAACTTTCACATCAGGCATTTGTCCCTGCGGCTGCTTTGCGATGACGTTTCAGTTTTCTATGAAAAGCGGTGGACGTGTGCGCTGTAAAAACAACAACAACCTGGATATGTTTTTCTTTGATGGGACCTGATACTTCAATAAAAGCCGTCGTAGTAAACATCACCGGCTCAACCTAGAAGAAACGTGACCTGGTTTTTGATGTGTAGATATGCAGGCTGAACACTAGCATTTTCAATGGAATACAAAATGAATTAATAGAGACACTCGTCGAAATAAACTCCCATTATTGGAGGCTCTCACAATTGCCAACGGCCTTTATCAGCGTGGTAGCCCTGTGATCCAAATCAGCGGCGGACAAAACCTTGCTTCCTCTGATTCAAATTTCAGGCGTCACAGGCACTATAAACGGGTTTCAGCACGTTAAATTGACAATATGCTCTACTCCGAGGAAACAAGGCCACCCAGCGGCAAAAACAGGACTTTTAGAGGCTCAAAGCCCACGCGTGTCGAAAATGCGGGGCGAAAACTTCTTCGACCTAGCGGCGAAAATGTAAAACAGAGGAGCGGGTATCAAACAACAATCAAAGAAAGAACAAAAAACACTTAAGGACAAGGACAGAAAACAGAGTTCTTTTATCTATCAACGAACATTTACTGATGTCTCCTTCAATACGTACTATCTGCCTCCCAACTTTTTCGACTAAAAAATAAGATACACGAAAAAGAATATATATATACACCCGGAAAAAAGACAAAAATTCCCAAATAAACTAGAAAATAAAAAGGGTATAAAAAGCAGGCTGTTGGAGTAGCGGATGGGGCATTCCGACTCAAGACAAGTTACGCAAGTGCGCCACTGATGCGCTATTTATAAAACTGAAAACGAATGCAATGCATCATGGCTATTATAGGCCTTAGCACGTTTACTGTCGTCGTTGTGATAGGGAGCACACTGGTCTCGCCTCCAACCCTTGCACCCCCCAAAAACGCTGTTAAGGGGCATAAAGGTCTAACATCCTATATACGTATTTTTGCACAACATTATATATATGTAACATATATATATATATGTAAATTATGACCAGAAAACAAATTAGGCGTATTATGTTCGGGAACATTGTAATGAATTTAAAACATTATAGAATTCATTGTACATAAAAGTCTCATAATATATCATGTTATATTTATTTTAAATAACCGAAATTCTAACAAATATTTTAATGTGACTGACAGAATAGCGTAAAACTGAACAAGGACGAAGGGACACACATACGACACGACTGGCGTCAGTCCTCTCGCATTTGTGCCTCTTCGTACTTGTTCAGTTTGCGCTATTTTATTAATGTTGAGTATGAACCAACTGGCCCAATCAGAAGTCGTGTTACAAAATATTTTATATGTCAGCTTCCAGTATTAACAAGAAAATGTAAAAAAAAATCTACACATTCAATAAGAGGATTTGTCGGTCATGTTTGAACAAATGCCTCTCCCTCCTTTCTTTCAACTTCCCAGTACTTCACCCATAAGTTCAAATGTCATTAAAATTTCACTAAAACCATATTTGGATAAGCGTTGTTATATTTAGATTAATATTAGAGGTTGACTCATGTTCGACCTATTCTTATTGAGTTTTGTACATATGATATTTTATATATAAGACACTGTCCGATTTAATATTTCAAATTATGGCTGCACAAATGTTTGTGCTAAGCACTCACTTCAGCAACTTTTGAACGTTTTAACGAAATGAATAGTCTTTGCTCTACGGTGCATATCCTTAACTTTCTTTGTCAGAAAACAAGCGAATTATTCCAATATGTTCACGCTCACCGTAAGTAGCATCCGCAAGGGCATGACAAAAGAAGGCTGCTAGTAGCAGTACCAGTGAACTCTTCATCCTTGCGCTGTCCTCAAAGCTGGCCCACGTGGGCGCTTATCTCAAAACTTATAATATTAGTGTTGGCGAAGGCAGTATTTATAACTGGGTGTCGGAAATTTCTCGCACGCGCTGTTGTCTTTCCATCTACCCTCACGGACGCCCCACCTCCTTTGCGTTTCCAGGGCAGGGCATGTCGGTATCACGAGACTTGTGCAGGAAAAAGGATGCACCGCCCCGGGGTGTCGTGCAGAGATTCTGCTTTTTCTTGGCGCGTATCCTGTGGGTCTTCGCGCAAGAACGTTTCAGTTTCCGGACGAAAAATAGCTTGCCTGTGCAACCTTTCGTCTCACACGTGTTTGTGCTATCCCCTTCTCTGGGTTCTACTTGCAATCACGTATATTTATACCAAGTAGACAGGAAATGGCGCAAATGTAAAAATGGCCTAGGCGAGTTGTATTTGAGTACTAATAAGAAAAAGACTTCCAATAGCGGACAATTTTGTTGATGTTACACCAAATTCATGAATACTTATTAAGAATGCAGCTTCAATTCCTTAGTTTGTTCCGTTGCTGAGAAAAAGTACAAACGTTTTTATTGCTACTTTTGTGAAACCCTTACGTTTCCATATCTCTCAAGGGGTATCACATTGTACCGGTTTTTTTAAAGAAATATAGGGTTTTCGGATAAAGGTCCGTTTATAATTTGAGTAGACATTTCGTTATGCGTCATTCATTGTCTCGGTAATATTGAACTTTTTTCTAACGGCGTACTCTTAAGACCAATCACTGTAATCTGCAAGATAAGTTCAGAACATCTCTGGCGCAAAATATATTTTGACCTAAGAATAATGTCGTCGATGTGACATTGCACGATACGAAAACTTGAAAGTACAAAACTGCGAGGACGAGGACGGGGACAGGACATCTTTCATTTAGCAACAACATAAAAAAAGTTTACATATCCCTTACGAAACTGGCATATCTGAACTTATATAAAAAATTGATACGGTTATATAAACAATTGGGCAGATCTGGCCATATCAAGTAAATCAGTTTATATAAGCCTTATCAAGCCAGATCTGCCCAATGTTTTATATATCCATAACAGGGTCTTGATATGGATATATCGAGACCCTGATAACCTTGATATAAAGGATTTTTTTATTCTTGTAGATTTGTTTTTAAAAAAGCCATGAAAGCTACACTTATGCGGTTTGTGCGAGTGAGTTATACGCCCAGGGGACATTATATGGGTGGCTAATCTTTGCAATGTCGGCTAATTATTTGAAATTCACTACTTAATTTTTAAATTAGTGAAAATAGACATATGGTTTCAATTAGAAACTTGCTGAACGTCGTCCAAAATCTCTAAATCAGTCATTTTCGGAAAGACTTTCAGCGCGTGAGAAAGTTACCACTCGTGGAGTAAGGTACAAGGCTAGCGGTTTCGGTCAGGCGCCCGCGCAATTTTTTCCGTCTCTATCTAGCCACAGCCTTGTACCTGGACCACGAGTGGTAACTTCAGCGCACTACTGCGCTTCACACGCGCTCAAAGTCTTTCTAAAAATTACTGATTTATGGGTTTTGGACGACGCTCAGCAAGTTTCTAATTGAAACCATATGTCTATTTCCACTAATTAAAAGTAAATTAGTGAATTTTAATTAATTAGCCGACTTATCGCAAAGATTAGAAAACTACAATGTCCCCTGGCGTATAATCCACTCGCACAAACTGCATAAGTGTAGTTTTCACGGCTTCTTTTAAAACAAATCTGCAAGAATAAAAAAATAACACCCGGTATTTAGGCATTGCACGTACGTCACATCATGACGTCGAACACCGGTATCCACTATGCTGGTGGTTGACTCTTCGACCCTGCACAGCGAGAGCAAAGGTAAACTGTGCCGCGCTCGGCTGTAGCAATTACCTGGTATCCCGACGATCGTCCGATTGTTTCGTCGGCATGAACCGCGAGATAGAGTGTCCGTCAAGTTAGAGAAAGTATGAGCGGCAGGAGAGGGATACGTCCGCGGATTACCGAGTTTGCGGCACGCATCTCATAGCGGCGAGCAACTGCACTTTTCTACCGTTGTTTACGTTCGCGCACGCCATTGCTTCGGCTTTTGCCCATTCATGGTGTAGATGCCCTTTGCCTTTCGTTGCATAACGCCGTTCCCCCGCTTCGAGCGATTGTCGCGCCGCGAGCCCGGCCAGACGGCGATCGAGCGGCGGTGGCCCCGTGTAAGCTAGCCGAGACGCCGCCGTCGGGGATCTGGTTTGTGCCGTCTGTGACGACGGTAACCTTTGCAAGGAGCGAAGGTATGTAGGCAAGCCGGTTAGGAAACATCATAATATAAACCCTGAGTCAATGAGGAAGTTGTACGTTATTTGATTTATCCTTATCTCAGGGTTTAGATTATGACGGTAACCTAGCGTTGTTTACCAGTATTTCGCAAAATCGTCACAATCTTTCTACAAGCGACTCGTAAAGACGCTCGTTAAATTTTAGAACGCGCAATTAAGATTTCTTGTTGTTGTTGTTCTTTTTGGCGACACGTCAAAACTTTGTCGGCGGCATATCGTAACATTCTGCTTGTAGCGCAATCGCACCAATGCCGAAACATTCTGCAGAATTATCCTCCCGGCTACCAGGAGATAGACACGGCCTAATTCTAGAGGTAATCTGGAAGAGTACCTTTAGGAAAACGATCTATTGTCGCGAAGTAGGTTGCAGCACACTTACGTTGACGAGACGGGACTTGAAAGGTAATCCAAGATAGATGTCGACACGGCCACGGCGGAATCACCACTCAAACACAAAAACGAGAAGGAAGGTGTCCGTGAAGATTCAACACGATGTAGCACAAGCTGTCATTTGTAGAACCGAACAATAAACGCATCACAAAAATATTCTTGGGCTTCTTTGAAGCAAACCGCTTGCAGAAGCAGAAATTCGCAGCACTCACGCGGGGCGCAAACCACACGAAACTGGGTCCGGCCGAACGCATTCCGATATTGGCAAGGTCATCCGTCAAACCACGTGACCGCGCACCTTCTATCAAGCTTTCAGCTTAGGGAGAAAGAGACAAGGAGAGAAGGACAGGCCAAAGCGGAAGTGCACAAACAAAAGGCTTATCTTATGGGGCATCAACGTGCGGATTTGTCACTTGTACCCAAGGCTGATAGTGCAGTGAATGCAATGTGTGGCCCTGGGCTCCAGGCAGGTGCCGTGTTCTGCTTCATCACCAGCTTCTAGATCTGAAGTCACGTGACCCTAACCGGAGACACGATTGGCCTAAACATGGCATGTCTACCCTGCTGTCAATGCCGAGTGAACATACAACTCTATGAAGTCCAACTTGTGAACTTCCAAACGAGCTGTCTAGCTCGAAAGTGACCCAAAACGATGCCAGTTTGACGATACTATATTTTACGCCGTATAACCCACATCACAATTTCAAATGAAGAAATATGCGACTATTTTTTTGCGCACGATGTCCACAAATAAATAAATAAATGTGTATATATATTTTTTACAATAAATTTAAAATTATGTGTAACTGTTAGGTTCGCGTTTTTAAAGTTCAAATATTTTTAGGAAAGAGTAGCACATAAAATGACACCACGCACAGCACATCTCCCGACTTTCAACACACGATGAATCGCACACGCTCGCCAGCGGATGGTTACGATGCTGCGCGAACGGTTTTTGAAAGATGCTGCATAGGGCGCAACGGCTTCGCAGGCGTTCGAAGGAAAAAGGATTCGGGACGACGAAGTAGCGTCTTGCATCTTCAGTGAAGCTAATCGGTTCGTGTTTCCCCGCTCAATTTAGCGGGGAAACACAAACAAAATTTGTTTCACTGCTAGATTTAGCGGGAAAACTTGACGCCAAGTGACACTAGAGTACGCAATTCAATTTCTCGCTAAATTTAGCGGGGCGGTTACTCGATGGCGACGCGGACACCGCTTAACTCGGAAACGGCGCCTAAGAGCTGCGATCTCAAATCCATTATTTGATTAACTCGCTTTCCGATCTTATGCACTTCGTCATAATGTCACACGTCAAACATACAACCAAATTTCATTTGTCTTTCAATCTTCCAAATGCGCAATTGGTTAATTGGTCCAAATACCTGGAATAAGTTCACTTTATTGATGTTAACAATAATTAACCAATTATATGAGACTCATGCAATGATAGATCAATCAACTTGTCTTGGCGAGTACATATGACTTATCGCTTGTAACGACCGAAACGGGCCCATATATCATTATCACGGGCCATGTTCAAGCACGCGTATATGGCGAAATATGGCACATATCTATGCACTTATACGTGCCGCATCTGGCAAGTATTTTACACACTTATATGGCGATATCTGGGCTTGTACTTGTCTACATATATTCTCTCTATCTGACTACTCTATATTATCATATCAGGCCGTATATAAAATATATCAGGGCCATATTTACACCTTCGTTATAAGTCTAGATACGCCCTTACGAAAATGGCATATCTGAACTTTATATAAAAATAGATACGCGTTATATAAAAAATTAGGTAGATCTCACTGTATCAAGTAAATCAGTTTATATAAGCCTTATCAAGCCAGAGCTGCCCAATTTTTTATATATCCATATCAGTGTCTTGATATGGAGATATCAAGACCCTGATAACCTTGATATACAGGTTTTTTTTTATTCTTGTAGATTTGTTTTTAAAAAGCCATGAAAGTCTACACTTATGTAGTGCGGAGTGAGTTATACGCCCAGTGTGACATTATGTGAGTGACTAATCTGTGCAATAAGTCGGCTAATGATTTGAAATTCACTACTTAATTTTTAAATTAGTGAAAATAGACATATGGTTCCAATTAGAAACTTGCTGAACGTCGTCCAATCCCCAAATCAGTCATTTTCAGAAAGTCTTTCAGCGCGTGAGAAAGTTACCACTCGTGGAGCAGGTACAAGGCTAGCGGTTTCGGTCAGACGCCCGCGCAATTTTTCCGTCTCTTATCTAGCCACAGCCTTGTACCTGATCCACGAGTGGTAACTTCAACGCACTACTGCGCTTCACACGCTCTCAAAGTCTTTCTAAAAATTACTGATTTATGGGTTTTGGACGACGCTCAGCAAGTTTCTAATTGAAACCATATGTCTATGTCCACTAATTAAAAGTAAATTAGTGAATTTTAGTTAATTAGCCGACTTATCGCAAAGACTAGAAAACTACAATGTCCCCCTGGGCGTATAACTCACTCGCACAAACCGCATAAGTGTAGTTTTCACGGCTTCTTTTAAAACAAATCTGCAAGAATAAAAAAAATAACACCTGGTATTTAGGCATTGCACGTACGTCACATCATGACGTCGAGCACCGGTATCCACCATGCTGGTGGTTGACTCTTCGACCCTGCATAGCGAGAGCAATGGTAAACTGTGCCGCGCTCGGCTGTAGCAATTACCCGGTATCCCGACGATCGTCCGATCGTTTCGTCGGCATGAACCGCGAGACAGAGTGCCCGTCAAGTTAGAGAAAGTATGAGTGGCAGGAGAGGGATACGTCCGCGGATTACCGAGTTTGCGGCACGCATCTCATAGCGGCGAGCAACTGCACTTTTCTACCGTTGTTTACGTTCGCGCACGCCTTTGCATCGGCTTTTGCCCATTCGTGGTACGCACACATACTGTGATACAGAGCCATTCTGACAAGAACACCTAAAACAAAGCACGAAGCAAAAAAGTAATTATAACGAGTAACACCCTCCTGCGTTTCTCAAACTGGCGATGACTGTCAACGCACGGATTACTTTTCTAATTAACCCCGTCAAGAGTCACGTCAGGGCTCCAAACAAACCGCTGCTAAGGGCAATGCCATCACCGAGTGCAAAGTTTTTTTCAAAAGGTAATTAGATTAGATTAGTAATTACATTTGTGAACACTGCAAAAATGTAATTAAATTACATTACGAATTACCGCAGACACAAAGTAATGACATCACCTTACAATTACTTTTCAAAAGTAATGAAATCACTTTGACATTACTTTTCAATACCCTCAGGCAGTAATCCATGCTCATTTTATTCACTGTGTATGTACCAAGACTCAGATATTCCAGCTTACACCACAAAAACCTTATGCGAATCAAAGTGAACCACACTGAACAGTCGTTTTCCTGGCGGACTTGACATAAGTGTTAAACATGGTGAAAAACTTCGTTAGATGTGACTCAAATCCAGCCGACTCACTGGTTTTGCTGTTCATTCAACGGTGAAGGTCATTAGTTAAGGGGTGATATGTTTCCGTCTTCCTGATTTCGAAGAAGTTATAGCTCGTGTCAGTATGCTTAGTCGGGCTATGGGAGCTTGTTCTTCCATGAAGTCGTCACGTGAAACGTTTTTCTTCCGCCTCGTACCCAATCTAATTCCTTTACCCCAAGAGTACTAGTTGACATATTTGCGGTCGTTACTCTGAAGGAGTATTGTTCCCAAACACTCGAAAAGCCCAAGTTATCACGCGTTGTCACAAAAGGGGGCTGGGTATTTGCGACGGATGGCGCGAGCTTCCTAAAATGTGTACTTTCCCAAAATCGGTTGGCAATGTCTGCTCATAGCCTAGCTTATTTCAAAATAAACTTCCCAAGGAAAGGCAGCGAGGCCTACCGCGAGCAGCACCTGCTTTGCTCGATGCCCTTCTTTTCCGGCTACAAAAGGCACCTTTACCTAAAGGGGCCATGACACGAATTTCGTGCTGGAATAAATGCACTTAGATTGGGATTTTACTAATAGCATATCGTTTAGTGGGCAAAAAGAAAGAAGGCGGAAAATCAAGAACTTGATTTTGGGTACAAAAACTTCAAAAACATAGCGTAATATTTCGTGCCTCCTTCCCATCGAAAGCTCTTTACCTATTTTCATTTCATTTAATTTATTTACCCTTAAAAATCCTCATTCGAGAACATTACTTTAGCGGGGGTGGAGGATTATTTGCATTTGAGACACAATAAAGAAACACTCAGCAAAAAAACAAGAATACAAACAAGAGGTTAAAACAAAGCAAATATAAACGAAATTGATCGATAACACGTTATAAGGCACAATCAATATAGTGCAAACATTAAGCATACATAAAAACACACAGGCGAATAATTGCTCTCCGAAACACGATACTAAACAACCGCGGAATGTGAGGCTAAGTTCTCCGGTAGAGAGTTCCATTCGGGAATCGCTAGTGGAAAAAATGACTTAATAAATGCGTTAGTGGATGGAGATATCCGTTGGACACAGTTAAAGTTTGTTAGTCTGCGGGAAGGCCGAGGAGGTGGTTGCAAGAAATTTGCTCTAATATCCGGGTGATAGTGGTATATTTTATGAAAAATCAGCGTCGTAAACATTTTTGGCGCGTGGGTAATGAAGCTAGGCCCTAAATGGGACTTCATAGCCAACACGCATTCGGTGCGATCGTACCTAGTAAGGATGTAGCGAGCGGCACGATTTTGAATGATTTCAAGCTGGGTAACAACATAAGCTTAATGAGGGCTCCATATGGCAGCGGCGTACTCAAGTGTTGGTCGCAAAAATGTTCGATATGCTACCTGGCGAAGACTCGGAGCAGTAGAGTGAAGGCCACGCCTGATGTAACGCAACGTTTTTGAAGCGGCGAGTGAAATGGATTCGATGTGTACGGTCCATGATAAGACAGATGCAAGGTGCACACCAAAATACTGAAATGATGAGACGGCTCTAATGGGTTGAGCGCAAAGAAAGTATGTGCATGATAAAATGGAGCGCTTGTGGGTGAAATGGACGAGCTGGCATTTTGAGTAGTTCAGACATCATTACCCAGTTGGAGCACCAATTCATTATGGCAGCTAAGTCGTTTTGAAGGAGGAAATGGTCATCAGGTGAACTGATATGGCGTTACAACATACAATCATCTACGAAACACGCACCTTAGAAAAAATGGAGCGTGGGAGATCGTTGATAATAATAAGGAAAGTAGAGGATCGAGAACCGAGCCGTGGGGAACTCCAGACATAACGTTGCATATGCCAGATTCTAGGTTGTTTACGACTGACAACTGTAGCCGGGAAGAAAGTAAACTGTGAATTCATGAAATAACGCTATCGTTACGTTTAAGTGCGGAGAGCTGTGTTAGTAAACGAAGGTGCGGGACCGGATCAAAGGCCTTGGAGAATTCTAAAAAATATCGCGTCGGTCTAAGGATGAGCTTCAAAGTTTGCATGTAATTTGAGAATACATTTTAGTAACTGCCCTTACGAAAATGGCATTTTCTGGACTTATATAAAAAGACAGATACGGTTATATAAAAATTGGGCATATGTGGCCATATCAAGCACATCTGAGTTTATATAATGCTTATCTAGCCAGACATGCCTAATATTTATATATCCATATCTGGGTCTCGCCAAATAGAGGTATATCTGCCTCCCATATCAGGCCAGATAGTGTCCCAATCCAGATGAGGCAATCCTTATATGCAGGGTGTTTTTTTTATTCATGCATATTTGTGTTTAAATGAAGCCATGAAGGCTATACTTATGCCGTTTGTGCAGTGAGGTATACGCTCAGGGGATATTATGTGGTGGCTAATCTTTGCGATAAGTCGGCTAATCAATTTAAATTCACTACTTAACCTTTCAACTAGTGAGAAATAGACATAGGTTCCAATTAGAAACTTGCTGAGCGTCGTCTAAAACCATTAACTCAGTCATTTTCAGAACGACTTCTGCAGCGCGTGAGTAGCGCAGTAGAGCACTAAAGTTACCATTCGTGGAGCAGGTACAGGGCTAGCGGTTTCGGTAAGGCGCCCGCGCAATTTTTCCGTCTCTATCTAGCTCCAGCCTTGTACCTGCTCCACCAGTGGTAACTTCTTGCGCACTACTGCGCTTCACACGCGCTCAAAATCTTCCTAAAAAACTACTGATTCAGGGTTTTGGACGACGCTCAGCAAGTTTCTAATTGAAACCATATGTCTATTTTCACTAATGAAAAGTTAACTTTAAATAATTAGCCGACTTATCGCAAAGATTAGACACACACATAATGTCACCACCGTGATGATTCCACTGCACAAACCGCACATGGGGAGTCCATTGTTTATTTTAAACAAATCTGTAAGCACAAACACTGGTATATTTTGTCTCTCTACAAACAATCCACAGTGCAACTTCTCATCTGTATAAGAAAATACCACATTAATATTGAGCATGTACGAACTTTTATTAATTTTTACGAGCTGCGCTTTACGCCACTCCTGATTTCGCTCCAACTTAATTCCCGGTGGAGGGGATTATCGACATTCGCTTAACGAATGTCGATGAAACGTTAATGTCGACGAAACGTGGATTTACAGAATGACCGTGGAACGTGTTATCACGAAACGCCGGGAGAATACAAAATCGCTATTCTACCTGCAGTTGGGGCATGATTTTAGAATTTTGAGAAATTATTCATCCGGCTGCCAGGAGATAGACACGGTCTAATTCTAGAGGTAATCTGGAAGAGTACATTTAGGGAAAACGATCAATTGTCGCGAAGTAGGTTGCAGCGCACTTACGTTGACGAGACGGGACTTGAAAGTGTAACCTGAGATACATGTCGACACGGCCACGGCAGAACCACTACTCAACACAAAAACGAGAAGGAAGGTGTCCGGAAGATTCAACACGATGTAGCACAAGCCGTCATTTGTAGAACCGAACACTAAACACATCACAAAAACCTTTGGGCTTCTTGAAGAAATTGTTTGCAGAAGTAGAAATCCGCAGCAGCCACGCAGGGCGTCAACACACGCCAAACCAGGTCCGGCTGGAGAGATTCCGAGATTGGCAACGGCTAATGCATCATCCGTCAAACCACCTGACTCACGCAGCTTCTACCATGCTTTTCAGCTTAGGGAGAGGGGGAAAGGAGAGAAGAAAAGGCCAAAACGGGAGTGAACACACATAAAAGGCTTATCTTATGGGGTGGATCAACGACCACAACGAGTGGTGTGTCACTTGTACCCAAGATTGATAGTGCAACGAATCTATGTATGGTCTGGGCTCAGAGGTGCCGTGTTCTGCTTTATCACCAGCTCCTAGACTGTAGTCCCGTGACCCTAACCGGAAACACGATTGGCCTAAATGCATAGCGCCTACCATGCTGTCACTGAGTGAACTACAAGCTCTATGAAGTCCAGCTTTTGAACTTTCAAAGAAGCTGTCCTGCTCGAAAGTGACCCAAAACGATGCGAGTATGAAGATATTGCGTTTTACGCCGTATAACCCACATTAGTATTATTTTAAATGAAAAAATAAGCGCGACTATTTTTTTGCGCACGATATCCACTAAATAAATAAATGAATATGTATATATTTTTACTCAATACATTTAAAATGATGTATACATGGAATCGCTCGTTTTCGGGTTTTAGTTTTTTTAAATTCAAAAAAATCGAGTGTTTTTTCAACTCCACAATCGGGGAGAAATCGGCTTTGTGAAACGTTCCAAAATTCGGGTTTTTTCGGGTTAAATTTACAAATCTACTCAGTAATACATCCAATTTTTATATAGGAGCGTATTACGAGCTCTTTAACGCTGATGTGTTAAAATTAGGGGTATGTTTCAAGCTGGTAATCGGGGAGACATCAGGGTTTTCCAGCTCCAATTGCCGCCGGTCGCTTTAAGGGAAGCACTGCCCACGGAATCCTCCTCCCTCAGGTGTCAACGAAAACCCTGACCGTTCGAGGGACGGTCGTATTCGATCAGATATTTCGCTATGGAATAAACCTGTTAAGATTTCCCGATCTGTTTACGTGACTGACTGGCTCGGACGTTGTTCGTGAGAAAGGTTGACGCCAGCTAGATGGTCATGCTACCCGAGAGATCCTGCTGGGCGTCGACACCTCAGCGGTCAATGGGGATTGATAGTGCATTTTTCGAGCTGCGCAGCAGGGCCGAAGCTATGAGGCGCGCCGTTGCGGTTCCACCTGCACACCGGGTGGCGTATTAGCAAACCATATCCCGTACAGTGCCTGGCCACGCCCCTTCGGCGCGATGCAAAAGCGGCCATTTCATTGGTTTTCAAAATGTCACGTGACATGACGTCACTTCCGCGCCGTTTGAACGCATTTGAGCGCGTTTTCGTCTCGTCAAGATGGCGTCCGCCGCTACGCTGGTGGGTGAGACGCGCGTTACGCTGCGCCGCTGTAAACACTTCGTTTCACGCGCGTGCCTAGATGACTCGAATGCTTTCAACTTAGCGATGTGAACTCGTTTTTCGGTAAGATGAACGCCCAGGACTGCACGCCGAGATGATGCCACCGCATACGCGCCGCTGCCGAAGTCGCCCCTACGAGTACGACCACTACGATCGTTGAAGTTCGCCGCTGCACCGTAGCACCAAATGCTAGAAACACGAAGCCTACGCGGTCGATCATCGATGCAGTCGCGGCTGAAGCCAGAAACGCTTGAAACGGGAAGCCTACGCGGTCGACGCAGTCGCGGCTGAGACGCTGTGAACGCGGTAACGCGAGGGACTCAACACAGTCACGCAACTACGCGACGCCCGCAGTATGCGACGTCTCGCATCGTGTTTCTGCAGGAGTGCGTAAAAGGCGCAAGTACTTCGTCGCTTGATAAGAGCGAAGCAGGGATACTACCAACGCCTACCGCTGGTTTCCGAAGTCGAGCCTTCTCTCGATGTCGCCGCTGGCGTAGACTTCATTCTTGCTGAGCAGGTTCGTCGCCGACGCGGCGGATGTGAACCATGTCATGCATGAAGCGCTTGCCTTTTTCGATACTAAAATATTCTGTGTCGTCACGAACGCTTACGCTGACCCACAAGCTCGATTTGAAGTATTGCCAGGATTTTTATTTCGCCTGTACGTTGTCATCGCATCACAGTTACTCGCGGCGACGCAGATCTTCGTGCTTGCCTTCTAGCAGTGCCGCGGCTCTCCCGACCCAAAATAAGTGCGGCTATATCTACAGCTGCTCGACGCTCGAACCGCAAATTGGGGAAGTGGTAAAGAGATTAGCTTAGTAGCGTCAGAAACACTCGTATGATGATAGGCATGCCCAGTGGAACTATGAAGAGAAAAAACAAGAGTGCATACTTTGAACTCGAGAAGGTTTTATTTCACCACATTAAATATATCGCTGCAATGCAGTGCTGGTTTCAAAGAATGCTATTTACTCAGTCCCTTCAAAACAACCGAGGTCTTTATATGATGCACATACATGCAAAAATCAACAGCATGAAGACATGGGAACGGATGGCTATGAGCTGTAAAGCAAAATGGCAAGTTCACACTGAAAAGCAACAGTTTACATAAACATTAAAAGAAGTTGACGAGTGGAAATAATAGTTTCTCTCTAGAACTAGGGTAAAGCAAACGGGCATGTCGCCTCAAACGTATAAGGCACATGAAAATTGTCGTAACTTTGGAAGCTACTATAGCTTATTCGTGTAAAACCGGCTTCACACACTTGCAACAGCTTATGACCAGAGTGGCCGACAAGTCAATCACAAGAGACTTAAAATCGGTTTCAAGCCATTCCTTTCGTAAGCAGTTGCAGGTGAGTGACACAGCCATAACTTGTGACACCTTCCGCTGTAAACACCAATTGTAAACAATGAATAAACCTCTTCTGTTCTTACTTAATTTGCACCATGTCAGATTTTCACATCACCCTTGAGTGCATGTGAAAAAATGTGAAATAGAGCCCGAAAACTGACACGGTTGCAAAATAATCCGAGATTTAAAAACTCGTGTCGGATTCAAAATTGCACCCAACAATCCCGGACACGGAGCAGACGTTCGATTGTATCTGTTCGAATGAGCAGCTGTGTTTTTCCTTTCATTAATCTAGACAGTTTGAATGGATGTAACCTCTGCTTTTGTACATAACATGTGGCAATGAGCATAAACAACAGGGGAGGCACCCAGCATTAACATCACAAGAATGAAAACAGGTTAGGGAGCAGCTGGACTTTAATGCTACTTGCTGGCCGACGAGTTCGTGGACGACGACATGAAGCGTGCAGTCTTCTGCCGCGCATGTGAATTCTCTGTGTACGCCCCTATTTCAATCTCTTATTTTTTCTCCGCTTTTGAAGAGACTTGGGGCTAAGGACATTGGTAACTGGTCACCGGTTCACACTCAACAAGTGCTTCCGGCGAGTCTGTGCCCGACTGCATTGCTGTGCTGCGTCGTGTGGCTCAGCACTGCGAGTAGACATCATTTTCGTACAAGTTTTGTGACCGGTTAGTTTGAGGGGTATGCGAGGAAGCCATTCAGCGACACCTTCTCGCCGCGCCAGATCTCACTTTCGCTAGGGCTCAAGGACTTGTAATTGCTGCGGAGTATACCACAAACGAGAAACCCCACACTTCCAGGCTCCAGAGACGGCGGAGGTTCGCCAAATTGACAAACACGACCCACACAAGGCATGAAACGGCTCATCAATGCCAAGCCACAACCCTGGCGCAGGGAAGACATCTCCGAGTAGAGCTAGAAAATGTTGCGCACGACACAAATAGCTATCATTTTGAACATGCCATTTCTGTGGTGAAAAGGGACACATCATACATGCATGCCGTCAGTAGTTGGCCAAATCCAAGCACCACGCTCTGGAAGCGGGATCCAGTCGTCGTCTGGAATCATTGAACCGGGGCAGAAATCGTCAGAGTTCAAGTAAATGAAATTCCCATCTGCATAGATGGTGATGCTTGGTCCACAACTGGGAAGCGTCAATTTTGCCACGCTGTTCAAGGGAAAGGAGCGTGAGCCACCGTTGCTGATCGTGAAAAGACGTGGAGCAAGCCTGCTTGAAAGTAACCGGTTTGAAGTGTTCGATAAGCTACGTGATGCGTGAGCAACAGACCTTTCCGGAAACGTGGTGCCCCCAGCGTCTATGCACTGCGACGTTCAGATGTATGGCACGAGGAATTATCCAAGAAGCGAAGACGAAGTTGACATTTGTTGAAAAGTTCATGATTTCAGAACACGGAGGGGGCAGAAGGAAAGCAAAACAGAGGGTGTGATGACCCTTTTTTTTCACTTTACCATGTTCTGAGCTCCTAATGATAAGAAAGAGTGAATCGTGCTATTACTACGATATACGAAGCGTTCGAGCCGGCACGAGCGTACATCCGAAGAGCCCCACAATTTCCCTCGTTGCAAGGTCTCTTGGGATTTTCCGGAAAGGTCCATTGCGCATTCAGAAAGGGAGAGAGAGAGGGGGGGGGGGTCCAAGAAGATGAGAAATTGAAACACTCTTTGTCGAGGCTTGAGAAAGGACGGTCTTGCTCTTGTCCACCGTCTAACACAACAGAAAGCACTACTATTCAAGGTGTCCTTCAATTAGCCGAGTCACTCCCACAGACTCGAGGACTGCCAAAAGAAAGAGTAAGGACTTGGCGGACCCACATACGCTTTCGCACTAAATCTAAACTTCAAACCCAAGTACCACAAGCCTCGACTTGTTCCTTTGGCACATGAGCCAAAGGTGTACTACACCATCACGCAACTCGTGCAACAAGAAATTTTGCCCCCGGTGCGGAACTCTGCATGGGCTACGCCAGTTGTACTCGTGGGGAGGTCAAATGGCGTGATTTGGCTATGTGTAGGTTATAAACGCATCATTAATCCAGTCTTGAAACAGAAGTCGTACCCACTGCCAACAGCAGAGCAAATGTTGACTTAACTTGTAGCACAGTCCTTTAATAAAGCTCGTGGTCACAAAACTTCTCCGTAACGCTATATAGAAGGGTTTGGTATGCGACCACGTGTGGCACTGGTGTTGACAAGGAGCCAGAAAGCTGTCAATCTAGCCAGCACCACTGGGAACTGGGCATCCAGGACGTGCTATTGTAGTTTCGAACCCACTCTGAATGAGCCACCTTTAGATCACGGTGACGCATCAACGCACTGACAGCATTTCTCACATGTCTAAGTGTCTTTGGCTCTGTACGCTGAGTCAACTGATCAAACTTTAAAACATTCATTTCAGGTGCCAATTGTAAACAGTGTGAATGTTATATTCGGCGGCAACACTTATAAGAACACCGTGCAGAGTCCAAGTGACGTCGCTCCCACGGCCCCCTCCTTCGGATCAAGTATTGTCAGCGCCAGGAAGCCGCGAACATAGATCAGACTCTCTCAACGAACGTCGCAGCATCCTGTTCACTGCACCGTTCTTTTAACCGAAATTCATTAATAAAACGCATTTAACCCCAGTATGCGTTCAATTAACGACGAGGAAGTTTCTGGACCCCTGAGGACGGACGACTCCACTCATCACGGATGAATTATAAAGCTTTCTCCTGGTGGAAACTGTAGTTAGTAGTTGGAATGCCTCGAATCCTACTTCGAGGCTAAGAACATCACAAGCTCCGCAAAGTAGCAAGCCGTCTTCCTGGCGTTCTAC
>JAZHYW010026641.1:0-34085 GCA_037355805.1 Ixodes ricinus
GGGGCGATACCCCAGGCGGCTCCACGGTTTCCGTGACGATGCATCTGCGTTGCTGTGCTTTTCTTCGTGTCCTTTTTCTGAGACGCGTCCGCCTTGACCTTGAGCGCCTCGCCGGCTTTCGTGAAGAAGCATCTGCGTTGCTGCGCTTTTGGCCAATTGGGATTTAGGTACGTTTCATCTAGCCACGGGAACTTAGGTGCCGTTTTTTCGCTTCTAGAAGCGGAATTTAGGTGCAGTTCGTGATACAGACTGACGAACACCAACTTCTCTCCATGGGACAGTTAATGCTTTCGCATTTATACTGCGAATGACGTTAATTTTGTCAGCGAAGGTTCATGTAAAACAAATAAAATAATGACTTTGAAAAAAATTGTGCATTTCGGCCTGGGCGGGAATCGAACCCGGGCTTCCGTGATGCAAACGAACACACTTAGCCGACGCCACGGCGGCTCCACGGGTCCGGCTGAGTAAAGATGTGCCTAGTCCATGCGTCATGCTTTCGCATTCCCACACGTAAGCAGTCTCAAGTGTTTTAACCGAAGTGTTGTGACGGCAACTTTTGGTCCTTGAGGCGTCTTGAGATGCCTACTGCAGACAACGAACGCATAAGGAATTGCTGAAGTATACAGTCTGAAACAATTTGAATCGTTTGCATAACGATACGATTTTGGTCTTGTATTTATTGGAAACCTGGCAGGTCTCAACGAACTCATCAGGTATAAGAAATCGAGTTGTATTTGCGTCCGATACGGGATACTGTCTGACGAAAATCATAACATGTGTGGAGATCTGCTAAATATACAGCGAGAGTCGCTTTTTGGAATATGTTATCAAAGCAGAGTCGGGCTCTCTTCGATTTTACAGCCGGCGGACACTGAACTGAAGGAGCAATTATTTGAATCTAATATGATCGGTTCGAGAAACCAAACTTTGATTTCCAGGAGAGCAATATGGGTGTGTGCTTTGTACCTGCTTGTTACCATCACACCGAAGAAAAAAATCCGGCGGATTCCTTTGTTTTTGGTATACCCCAAATAGCGAAAGAGCTGGATAAAAACATCAACCAAGTTATAAATCTTGTACGGTCAATTCGCTTTATCACACAAATGTGCACTGAAGCAAAGTCTGGGCCGTCAGGGCTCCTTGAAGGGTGTGCTGGCCTGCATTTCGACTTTGATGCACTTCACGTCGTGGTGATTCGGCTTCAAAGTGTTGTTTTTTCATCCTCAAATATTGCGGGCACCTTGAATCATCGATCAAAGTTGTGCACAAGCACTCTTCGCTTCCAAAAACAAACATAAAGTTGACCTCACGAATAGTAATTTCGTCGCTCATAACCCACTTAATTTAACGCTGTCGCGTACTGCCTCAGAAATAGCCACTGAACTTGCGAAGCCATCGTGTCGCGTGCTAGGAAGGCTAAACCTGTTGTGAAACTTGATTACCGGCGTTTATCATCGCTCTATGGCACTGAGACGATAAAAAAAGTCATCGTGATTAGACATTGAGAAGGTAAATTCTAACCTCACGTCGAGTGCTCATGCATTTGTCCATAACAACGGCCCCTGCGACGGTTTGGTTGCAGCAACAAAAGCGCCATGGTGAGACGTCATCTCTTCCTGGGTCAATGTAGCTTCAAAAGTAAGACATGCTGAACAGATGTTTTGTGATCGTAAGTAACAGCGCCATATAGACATTGGCTTACTGAAAACCGCAGATACTTGTCATGTCTTCACGTTGGATACGTTCTTCTTGGCGGTCTTATTGGCTAATGTCAGCTTACACCTTGCGGGCCGTGGAAGGATACTAGGAGGCTTTGGACTAGCGCGACGCTTATGCGTTTCTGAGGTTCACAGTGGTTATATTTGCATCGTCTTATTTGTTCACCACAGGAGTGGGCGAAATAACGGTTTTCTGCGAAGTACAGTGTGTACAATAATTGCAGACGTTTTCTTCACCACAGCAACACACTACGCATCGCCGGTAGTCTATTTTCTGATCCAAATGTAGCTCATAGCGGTTCCAACCAGACGCTTAACGTTTCAGAACTAACGGGTATTTCATTCAAAATCTCATAGGTGATTTTTTTCGAAAGTTTCTACTGGCGAAATGGCTGCCCGCGGAGCTCTCGAATAACATGGAGTTGAATGGCGCCATCTACCGAAAAAGGGGCACCAATCGGGCCCCATTTTAGCATTAACATTTGCTGGAAATCACCTATAGCTCTCCGAACGTTGTAACGGAGAGTTTTGAAATTTCGAAATCTGGTTCGAACCGTTAGCGCTACGTGTTGGCGGAGAATGAGCGTCTCGGGAAAGCTCTAATTTATGTTTTTCGGTGAAGATAATTTTGTAAATTTGTGGTGGACACCCCGTATGATAATGTTTTTTTATGATTTAGCGCCACTTCATTTGAAACGCCTCATTGCCATTAGGGGCAGCGTTTATGACTAAATAAGTTACGCAGATTGAAAACTCCACTCACTCGTCATATGAGATTGTCCTTTTTATTAATGCCCCAAAACGATATCTACCTTTGTTTTGATTGGTTAGCACGGTGAGTGTCTATTGTATACATTATAAACTTAACATGTGGGTTGACTTTCTTGAAGCTCATTGTGCTTAATATTAGCGGAACAAAATATGGCGGCGTCGACGATTTGCCTCAGTCTGGAGGCGTTGGCATTATACTTCGGTTGCAGGTTCCGGTACTTTCGCTGCGGTTGTTACCACCGGTTTTATGGTCACTGGCGAGGAATTCTTTCACGCATTTTCCGTTGATGCAGACACCAGTGCGCAGCAGGAACAGCTGTAATAAATATATCTATATATGTATGTCGATATATAGAGGGTGTTTCATTTACTTCTAATACAGTTTAAAAAAAAAATGTGAGGGACTCCTTACGCAGGTGCTGTCCTCACAGTGTATTTAATGGGCTCGGTGGACGTCGAACGGGGCAATATTTATCACGATATATCGGCTAATTGACTAAGAATTGCCTTAATAACTTTGAAGTATTGTTTTAATGAGTCATGTTCCCTTTGTGGCTTTAAAGCCAATCACTGATAACCGCTAGAACAATTTGTCAAATTTGCAAGGAAACGTAATGGTGTTCGAGTTATTCATCCGTAAGTTTTCTCATGTTCATCGGCAGTTCAAAATGTCTGGCAAACAAGAGCGCCTGGTTATTTTAGGGTGGGGCTCTTTAAGTAATACGGAGGAAGAGTGACTGGAACTTTGTCGATATATAAGCAGCTTCCCGTCGATGCTTCCACCGACCACGCGCTGCCGAGATAAAGGAGAGCGTGCTGACCTGCTATTTACGTCACTTTTTGAACATCGGTAATAAGGGGACTTCACTTCTTGCGCGCACTTTTTGAATTGCCAATAAACATTAAAAAATGTATCGTTAATTATATGAAAGATATTTGCCTTTTTCTAAATTGTTGTATTGTATTCACTACCATCGAAAACAAAAACACACCTTGCTTTTAGAAGCGTCAGTACTATCATTTAACTAACGCTCGTTATTTTTCCCATATACTATTAGGGAAGGGATAGATATGTAGAGTCAAGTGGCGCCAATTAAAACTCAACAATGTTTTCTCGGCGGAGTGTGCCCCCCTTCGATCCAACACTTGCTACGAACAATAATGCAGTTCTCCGGTGCATTTTTTTGAACTCAGTTGATATTACTTAAGAAATATAAAGCTTAAAAACAGGTACAGGAATGATGAAAAATAATAATGCATAATATTATTGGGCCGTGCGGTTGAACTAGCAGAGCATACCAGAAGACTTGTATAACAAGCAAGAGGGCGAGACAGCGTACAAACAGGGACAAAGTAGAAGTTCGCACCAGACAAACGCTGACTCTCAACTGAACTTTAATAAAACATAATCAGCAACCCCGAACACATCACGGGTGGTCGTCTGGCTGGCGTATTTCGTACCTCCTTTTTTAATGCGAATAGCATTCTTTGGCTACTTCACGCACTTTTCGTCTATGTATCTATGCATCTATCTATCTATCTGGCTATCTAACCTCTTACACCGCGGGTCGATAAATAAATAAAAAAGACCGGCGCCGGCTGGGATTCGAACCGTTGACCCTTTGATCAGCAGGCAGACGCGCTAACCACAAAGCTAGGAAGGCAGTCATTCAACGCACTCCTAAACACTTGTTTATATATTTACCATAGGACGCGCTTTACAGCGCTGTCACAGCTACCGGTGCGCGCGCGTTCCATGCACGAGGGCTCATTCCGCTTTCGTGAGGTTTGAGCACGGCCGCTAGCTCACGAGAGCGGAATGAGCCCTCGTGCATCGAACGGCGCGCACACCGGTAGCTGTGACAGCGCTGTAAAGCGCGTCCTATGGTAAAGATATAAGCAACCGTTTAAGTACCGTTAGTTGAGACTAGCTGAGACGCCAGAAAGTCTGGTCGGTACCATTTTGAGTGTTTGTGCGTATGGCGCGTGCTTTGCTCGCCTTCCTAAGTGACACAAACGCACGTGCTGGGCTGCGGAGATCGAGCGCAGGGCTGTGAAAGTGTCAACAAATTTAGAATCGCCTCAAGAGTGGGCTGGCGTATCTAGAGTGTGCCGGGCCACCTGACAAACGCGCATAACTCCGCACCGTTTGATGCTATTCGCATTAACGTAGATAATCATTCCCAAAGGATGGGTTCTGTTTAATCACATAGGCTTCTAAAATTTTCGGAGTCAGTCAGTCTCTGCTCTTGCCAATAATCTCTGCCTTCTTGAAGATGGGTCGACCCCATAGCTCGTACAATAGAGGGCGAGTGCCCCACCCTCCATGCCGCTCCGATTTCTGGTTGTAACGACAGGTCACGCTCCCGCCATTTGTGGTTGGCGCACCTGCCCGTCTGAACATTATAGGTGTTTTTGTTTTGTTTTATACACAAGTAAAGTTTTATAAATAATTCCAACCTTGCTGTCAACATATTTATTACTGTGCTTTACTCAGCAAGTGGGGCCTTTGCCTTTATTATTCGCAACTGTAGGGCAAAGTTGCGCCAACTTGCAGCCAGCCGATAACACCAAGGGCACATCGTACCGCAGCGCAACGTTTTTCAAGTTTTGTGAAAACTTGTTTAGGTAAGGAATGACAAGCAGTCTTCTGCTTGGCCTTTCCTTTCGAGGGCGAGGTGTGCAAACAAATGCCATGGGAAAAGCTTTGGAGGTCCAAAATGCCGGACGCCCTTCATCATACTACATTACCTCAAAGCTCCCTTAATATATGGCAATGGAACTGTCACAGCCTCAAACGCAAAAAGAATACCCTCCTGCTGTATATGTTTCACACAGGGACGCAGCCGGATACCATTGCCTTTCAAGAAACCTACGGCGACTTTCCACTTCCCGTCTATGACAGGCTCAGCTCCTCTGTAAAGTTCATTTTCATGTCAATTTGCACCATATATTTAATATTAGGGGCGAAGCTCCTTAGGGTCTAGCCTTGACCGTCCGTCCGTCCGGCGTCCGTGCTCACATCGATTGCCATCCCATCTGTTTTCTTAAAAAAGAAGAAAAATGTTTGCGCAGTCGACAGGATACGAACCTGTGCGGGGAGACCCCAATGAATTTGAAGTCCATCACCTAAACCACTCGGCCACGACTGCGGGACGAGTAGGGGCTCTGAGATGTGGTAGTAACTCAAGAGCTGGGGATGTCATGGATGAAACGTTGCATGTAGCCGCTCAACGTCTATACAGGAGAGGAGCGCTGCGGTCAAATGCGTATATAATTGCGTTAAACTTGGCATGCATTGGCTCAACGTTTATATACCATCAGGACTACCTATGAACAAAATCAGTATCATCAGCACCACCAGAGCTTCGCCCCAATCAACATCATTCACCATGTGGAAATGCGGTCATTTTTTTTTCATATTTGTTCACCATGCAACATTTCACACCTTCTCGGATCCAGTCACTTTATAGCTTCTAATTTTATAGGTTCCACTAATTTTCATTTTTGCGTTTTGTGCTATTTTGTATTAGCATGTCTTGAATGTGATCATGTTGAAGATAGCTGCATTTGTGAATATAATTTTTTATTAATACTTTTATTAATATTGCTATTATTATTCTATTTTATTGACTATTGACCAAACCCTCAAAACGAAATTTTGGGTCACTTACCTCAGAATTAGCAGACGACTTTAACGACTTCTTTGCTAAATACACTGGCGTGCCAGGAACCTTTGTTGTGAACTCATGACACTAAAGAATAGATTTTCGGCGTCAGCTTTCCTTCCTTGCTTGGACGAGAATGATCTGCACTCCCTCTTATTTAGTTTCAAAGCAGCAAATCTCCCGGTATTTATGGTATTCGAGCGTATGATCTTCGAGAAATTTCACAAATATTAAGAACGTTCTGCTCGCTATGCTGAACGGCGTCAGTACGTCTGGCAGCATGCCTGATGAGCTCAAGGCTGCTATATGCGGCCACTTTTCCAAAGGAGGAGAAATGATCCAATGTTGCAAATTATTGCCCTATTTCGATTCTACCTATTTTAGGACAAACTCTCGAGAAACACCTTTCTGACGATGAGCAGTGTTTTAGATAAGAACGAAATATTTGCTCATCTACTCATTAAGGATTCCAATACTGGGAAAGGGCACGCAACGGGCCCTTGATAATTTGTTTATTAAATATATTCAACATTCGAAAGTAATATGTTTGCATGTGCTCTTTTTCTTGATGTGTCCAAGTCTTTCGACACCGTCAGCCATCGGTTGCTCTAGCTTAAGATTATACTGCCTTGGTTTTCGCGACCCATTTTATTCTTTACTGAAGAACTTTCTATCTAAAAGGTCCCAGTTTGTCCTAATTGCAAACTTCAAAAGCTTCTCTACTTTCTTTACTGGAGGGAGTGCCTCTGGGTTCTGTTCTTTCTCCTCTACTTTTCAATATCTTTGTGAACGACATGGACCAGGTTATCAACGTGTGTAAAATTTACCAATATGCCGATGATACTCTCCCTGTGTCACATCATATTAATTTTCTGACTCCCTCACACGCTCCGAAATAAACGCCACTCATATAATGGATTGGTTCCGGGGTACCTCTTAGATGCATAAACCGCTCTAAAACAAAGCTGTCTGTTTTTACAACCGTCTTAGAAGACGCCAGATTCTGAAGTAAAGTTTTGCTTCACCCTCAGTTGTGCTCAGTGCAACTGCCTGTATCCATCCAGTCTGTGATCACGTGAAATGCTTAGGTGTACATTCCGATTTTGATATGTCTTGGAACACATATGTATATATTTGTAGCAAATTGCGAATTGTGTCTTGTATGCTTTATAATACTAAAGTTTTTATGCCAGTCGATACATCAGAATACTAATTGTCCATGAGCTCGGTTACAGTATCCTTCGATACGGTGTTACAGTGTTTGTCAACTGTTAGGTCGTTGGCAGTCCAAAGTTAATTCTTTATTGCAAGGAATCCTGACAAGCCGTTGCATAGATTTCTAATTTCTCCAGGAACAATGACATTTTTGAAGTCTTCAATTGCCTAATCTGCGTTCTCTTTTTATACAAATTTAAACTCATTTTCAAAAGCTACGGGCACTACGCTCCGTAGCTTTTTGGAAAATGAGTTTAAACACCACTTCGGTCCCCCCGAACACGTCGTCGCGTTCCTCGTTTTGTAGTGCCAATGTGTTCGACCAGGTACGGTACATGTACTTGGGATTACTACGTTCCGTATTTGTTCAATGCCCCCCCTGACACTTTCGCTGACATTACATCCCCGAAACAACTGAAGAAGGAACTCAAGTGCACGAACTTTGATTTTATCTAGCATCTTTTTGCTATGTCTGCATGCTTCGAGCTTGAACTTAGTTAAGTTAATTTTAACTTATTTTCGCCTGATTTATTTTTTTCCCTCTTACTTCGTTTTCGCTTAACGCTTCTCGTGCTTTTTTCGCACCTTTTTTTTTGTTTTTTGTGTTGTCTTAAAGTTTGACTTCCTGTCTTACATTGTAGAATCACGAAACTGGTCTTCTGAATTTTTTATGAGCGTCATCATACAAGCCCTGTGTAGGCTTTGATATGTCCGTATAAAATACTTGAATTTCAATCGGTGAGAAAATACAAATTATTATTATTAATATTATTATTAATATTGAATTATTCTTACGAAGTACCTGCCGATGTTCATGACCGGTGATACGGGATATTGTGAACATTTGTTTGAGAATAAACAAGTAAAGCCCTCTTATAGCTCCCAAGTAATAAACATTGTAAACATGTCTTTTATATAAGCAACCGAGCTCTGATATCAATATTCCTAACGATAAAAATACGTCCACTCAGACAGAATCCACAGTATGCGGCGAAGAGCCTCTTTTCAAGGCAGAGCCTTTTCGAGTTTACTACTGTTTATATCCCCCACTTAGCATAGGAACAATTCGAGTGCTTCTTTAACTTTTTTCTTTTGTTCTAAATGTCGATTAGTTAAACGAGGTGCCTACGAAAATAAAGCAAACACCATTAAAAAATGTATCTACTTTAATATTGAAAAATATATATACAGAGGACACCTAAGCACACTTTTTATGAGTGGCGAATGCGAAAGCATGAATGTCGTCCTTCCGCTCCCTTAGTTCGTCTGCGGCGTAGTGGCGTGGACGGCCGCGCGAGCTCTCGTGAAATGGCCGGGCCGCGCTAATGGCGCGTTCACACACTGGAAGCGGATCCGCGTTCGCGAAGCGGATCCGCGCGTTCTCAACCGCAAAGCGGCTGAGATCGAGCGGTTTGAGCGCGTTTCTGCCAACCGCTTCGGGACCGATTTCTCCCAACCGCTTTCACGAACCGCAAAGCGGCAACCAATCGGAACGCGACGCTGACGTGACGTCAGTGTCTTTCAAAACAAGATGGCACCTGTCGCTGGCGAGGCGTCTAAGGCGCTGTAGTCCTAGCGTTACAGGAGACAAATCAACGGAGAAACGCGATGTTCACGTCCGTCACTTGAATCCGCCGCGAAAAGATTTGACTCGTAATATTAACGGGCTTCGCACCGGTGATTTGGTTCGGGTAAGAGTTTGTTTATTATTCCGGGTGCCACAGCCCGAAGCTCGCTGCCTTGGTAGTCTCTGCCCGTAGAACGTCGGAACCCGCCCCTGATCGACCGAAATGTCAGCTTTTGTACCCAATAAGATAATCGCGTGAACTATTGAAAGCATTCAACACCGTGCATGATCACCACGAAGGCCGATAGAGACGTCGTGAGCCCGATTGCTTAGCCAACGCAATACCGCGGAGCGGGCAGGGTACCTGTGCTAGCTCGACCCGTAACGAGTACTACTACCAAAAGAAATAAAGGGAACATACTCAAGAAATAAAGTGTACGTACCAGACGATGCAGAGGTAATCCATACGGCGTTTATTTGAGCTTAATGTCAAACAAACAGTAGACTCGATCGACGTTCGAGAGACGAGAGGAGAGTCCGCCACCAACGAAGCTACGACCGGCTAGCACCGAACACATTCCCCACACCACGGTCCACCGAAGGCTCTGGGTCCACCCCACCGTTCACAACTTCGAAAATGATAAGAGCGAACAACGAGGGAGAACACTGGCCCTCTTTCCCGAAAAGAAGGTCAGCTATTCATGCGGGAAGGGTCCACTTCGAAGAAAAAGTCGGGGGCATCCTGTTCTGAGTCAGCAAGGCGCGCCTAGCTGGGCTTTTCTTGCGGGCGAAGTCGAGGGAAGCACAGGCGAGTTTTGCGGGTCCATGTCTCTTCTTTTCGCTGCCCGAACTCGTGATGCGTGCGAACATCCCGAAGAAAAATTTTCCGGGTATTTCCGGGTGCCAAAATAGCAAACTTTTGGCTTTGGATCGTGGATTAAAGTGGATTTTGGATTGTAAAACAAGGTTGCCAAACGCAACTCTCAAAAGATCACGCGTTATCGCCGAGAAACCTCCAACCGCCTCTCGCCAACCGCCAACCGCCTCTGGGTGTGTCTGAACGGGGTCGCTCGCGAGCCGCATCCGCAAACGCTTCGCGAACGCGGATCCGCTTCCAGTGTGAATGCGCCATAATGGCGCGTTCACACTGGAAGCGGATCCGCGTTCGCCAAGCGGATCGCGCGTTCTCAACCGCAAGCGGCTGGATCGAGCGGTTTGAGCGCGTTTCTGCCAACCGCTTCGGGACCGATTTCTCCCAACCGCTTTCACGAACCGCAAAGCGGCAACCAATCGGAACGCGACGCTGACGTGACGTCAGTGTCTTTCAAAACAAGATGGCACCTGTCGCTGGCGAGGCGTCTAAGGCGCTGTAGTCCTAGCGTTACAGGAGACAAATCAACGGAGAAACGCGATGTTCACGTCCGTCACTTGAATCCGCCGCGAAAAGATTTGACTCGTAATCTTAACGGGCTTCGCACCGGTGATTTGGTTCGGGTAAGAGTTTGTTTATTATTCCGGGTGCCACAGCCCGAAGCTCGCTGCCTTGGTAGTCTCTGCCCGTAGAACGTCGGAACCCGCCCCTGATCGACCGAAATGTCAGCTTTTGTACCCAATAAGATAATCGCGTGAACTATTGAAAGCATTCAACACCGTGCATGATCACCACGAAGGCCGATAGAGACGTCGTGAGCCCGATTGCTTAGCCAACGCAACTACCGCGGAGCGGGCAGGGTACCTGTGCTAGCTCGACCCGTAACGAGTACTACTACCAAAAGAAATAAAGGGAACATACTCAAGAAATAAAGTGTACGTACCAGACGATGCAGAGGTAATCCATACGGCGTTTATTTGAGCTTAATGTCAAACAAACAGTAGACTCGATCGACGTTCGAGAGACGAGAGGAGAGTCCGCCACCAACGAAGCTACGACCGGCTAGCACCGAACACATTCCCCACACCACGGTCCACCGAAGGCTCTGGGTCCACCCACCGTTCACAACTTCGAAAATGATAAGAGCGAACAACGAGGGAGAACACTGGCCCTCTTTCCCGAAAAGAAGGTCAGCTATTCATGCGGGAAGGGTCCACTTCGAAGAAAAAGTCGGGGGCATCCTGTTCTGAGTCAGCAAGGCGCGCCTAGCTGGGCTTTTCTTGCGGGCGAAGTCGAGGGAAGCACAGGCGAGTTTTGCGGGTCCATGTCTCTTCTTTTCGCTGCCTGAACTCGTGATGCGTGCGAACATCCCGAAGAAAAATTTTCCGGTATTTCCGGGTGCCAAAATAGCAAACTTTTGGCTTTGGATCGTGGATTAAAGTGGATTTTGGATTGTAAAACAAGGTTGCCAAACGCAACTCTCAAAAGATCACGCGTTATCGCCGAGAAACCTCCAACCGCCTCTCGCCAACCGCCAACCGCCTCTGGGTGTGTCTGAACGGGGTCGCTCGCGAGCCGCATCCGCAAACGCTTCGCGAACGCGGATCCGCTTCCAGTGTGAATGCAGCCATTACGGCGGCCGGGCCGCTGTGTGCGCTGCGCCGCCATGGAGGGGGCTTCTCTGGTGGCGTTTTTTGTAACTACGCCGCACGAGAGCCAGTGGGAGCCTCGTTCCTCGATGACGCGCGCCAGCCAATGGGAGCATAGGCAACAGATTTCTGCTACAGACGACATTGGGACTTTCGCGTTAAGGAATGAGAGGTTCACAATCCCTTGTAAAGCCGAATTAGAGCGCAGCTCTTGAGGAGGAGGAGGAGGGAGGGTACAGAGAGGAGGATATGCCCCTACTCCTCCTCCGTGCGTTCTCGTCCCCTCATTCTCTTTTCCTCATCCCCTCCTCCTCCCCTCCTCCTCCTCTCTCTTCTCATTCCTCTCCCCCTCCTCCGTCCTCCTCCTCCATCCTCCTCCTTTCATTCTCCTCTCTTCCTCCTCCCCTCCCCTCCTCCCTCGTGACGTCACTCTGCCTAGTGACCCTCGTGACGTCAAACGTGACGTCATTATGGGAAACGTCCCATAATGCAACGCGCGGTTACGCCGACGGCGACGGCGACGACGACGCCGCTCAAGCCCGATACAAACGCTTAAGAGCTGCGCTCTATAATAAAAAAATCAGAAACACTAAAACATTTTTGGAGACCCCTCAAGTCTTCTCGTCGGTTGAACTTCCAAGCACTATCCACGCTTTTCCAGGCATGTCCAATACGGAAAAACACCTCAACAGAAAGAAATCAATTCGCCAAGTTTGCCCCTTGCTTCGGAATGGTGGGGACATACGGGTCCCTGTTAACAAAATGGGGAAGGTGGCAGTTGCGAGTTTGCTCTCAAGTTTTGGCGGGTCGAGCAAGTTGGCCCAATTCCTACTGGCTAATTCCCAACAGCCAACGGACCGAGGAACTTTGGGATGGACATCTGCAAAGACTGGTAATGTGAGGGATTATAGCGACTGATTGTTTTCTGTCGCCTTGTGTGGCTTTCGAAGGAACGAGAGGAGCACGGCCTGACGGACGTCGTTTAAGACAAAAGGACCTACATAATTAAGAAAAGGTTTGAGTTATAGTTTAAATTTATTTACTATTAATTGTTAGAACAGGAATTTCGTACCACATCGCGTACACTTACCTTACAGGGTGTTCCAGGATCCGCGTTCTCAAAACGGATAGGCCAGCCCTTGCAGAGGCTCCAACAAGGGCTGAAGAGGCTCTAAGAATAGTACAAGTCGTGTATTAGACAAATGTATTCACAGTATAAAACAAGCTAAATGCGTAGTTTTGAATGACTCACTCATCTAATGTATTTATATAAATTTCAATAATGCACAAATTCGTGGGCTTGTTTTGTTATGAATCCTCTTTTTCGCTGTCCAAACTTCATTCCTTTCACGGTTATTTGCTGTATTAACGAAACTTGGGGGGAAAAACATACCCAATATTAGGTGATTAAGTCTGTTCTTTGATGAGGTGCTTAGAAGGTTCAAATGTTCCTGTGACCTTAAAAAAAACTCTAAAAGCGCGAAGTGTTTCCTGAAGGCTTTTTGTGCACCATGAATCTTTCCATGCGCATAGGGATGGGGATTACTTTTTACTCGACGCAGAATGGGCAAGCGGCGAGCTCTTTGCTTCAGGAACTGAAACTGAATCTGTTTTGTGCAGAGTTCATCTGCCTAAAGGAATCAGTATTGTGGTGGGCACCCTTTGCTTCCCCCAACTGTAGATAATGTTGATATGCTTAGTCATATAGTGTCTGCTATTCTTGATATTTCCGTTGTCATAGGAATGGAGTTTAATCTGCCAAACGTCGGTTGGGCCGATGCCTCTCCTTGCATTCTCCAACCCAGTTTGCATAAATCTAATATTCACTTTATTGCTTTGATTTCACTTGATTAATATGTCTTCTCACCAGCGAGAGACAGCCCTATTTTGAAATTTTCTTTCGACTAATAACCCACCGTTTTTTCCCCCTATACTATGATCCCAGATGTAAGTGGTCACATGACACTTGTGGGTGATTTGTTACTGAATAAGTCGAGAACATTTCCAAGACCTCCGCAAAACGTTATGCTGTACGCGCAAGTTTATTATGAGAAAATTTCCAAGAAATTGTTTTTTGAATATTTCAAAAAATTAAAGAATTGGCCGAATCTCACGTAACATCCATAATTGTCATAGAAAACAAAAACATTAACCATGAATTATTGCCTTCTAGGGAAACTAATAAAAAGTAGACGCTGGGCATGTTAAAAGTCGATTAAGTCTGTGTAACGCGACTGAACAAAACCTCGAAAAGATATCAGAAAACTTAGAAAAACGTGTGCACGAAAGCAAACTGGATTTTCTTGAGTCTTTCAAAGGAACAAATTAAAATAATCCTAGAGAATTGAAAAAATGTGGAAAACAAGAACAAAGATTAAATTTCTATTTTTGCTTTATTATAAAATTAAACTTTATCAAAAAGTGACAAAATCAACACTTTTCAATCTTTACGTTAAATCAGTTCTTTGCGCCCTCCCTCCCATGAATACCCTCCTTGTGTCTGTCCGGACTATAGATACGTCTATGCCTGAATTGCAGAAACGAGATTCCAGGAATGAGAGAAATTCCCTCTGAGGAGGAATATTTATTTTTGTTAAGGAAAGTATTGTTTCCAAATAAATGCAGATTGAAACCGAAAACGTTGAAAATATTTGGTGTGAATCTTCCTTGGATAATGGTGAACGGCTGGCCGTCGGTCCTTCTTACAGACCACTAGGTACACAACCGTGTCCTAAAATCAGTATTTGAAATTGCTTCTGTTATCGGATGCGCTAAAATTATAATTGGAGGTGACATCAATATGCCTGTAATTAATTGTAAAGCGAATAATCACAGGACTGGAGTAGGAGGAGAACTTTTCACCGAATTTCTCAGTCTTATGAATCTATGTTCACTTGAACAACACGTTTTTGAACCGACGCGAAAGGATGAAACAGCTCACATTCTAGATTTACTTAACACGCAAAGCAGTCGAGTAGTCGAGTCAGATGTTAATCTAGCAAATACCAATATTGGTTGGTTAAAATCACGGAAGGTGTTTTTATGTAACAAAGCAGACTATAACAGTATGACAAGTGCGCTCTACTCGTATTTCCCAACATTCGAAACGTTGGCTGAGGAAATGAATATCGAGGATCTGTGGCGTGCTTTTAGGAATAAAATAACCGAATTCACTGATGGCTTTGTTCCTTCCTCTATGCTTACTGATAGGCATACACGTGATAAACCTTGAGTATCTAACCAGCTCCGTAGCCTTATTAAAAAGAAGCGAAGGGTGATCCTAAAGAATCCTAACACACAACTTGCGGCTGATCTTGCCAAGCTACGCGTACTAAATGTATGCGTGAAAACTAGTATTCAAAAGCCAAACAATTATATTTTTAAACATTTGAAAATAACTAGGGTGAAAAATAAATCGAAGGAATTTTGGAGATATTTGCGGAACACTTGCAAAAGTGCAAAGGGATACTGATAAAGCCCAGCTTCTGAATTCATTATTTTATTCCGTGTTTAGCCCGTCTGCACAGCGGGATGTTTCTTTCGATGCGCTCTGTGTAACTAATGAGATGTCGTCGATTACACTCGAAGTTAGAAAGATATAAGGAAGCTTTTAAATGAACTGAATACAAACAAGGCAACAGGCCCCGATAACATTCCTCGCTGTATTCTGGAGTCATGCTTTTATATAGTATGTCTGTATTGTTATGTTCTTTTGGAGAAATCTTAAGGGACCGCACCATTACCGCTAGGTTGGAATCTTGGTCGGGTGGTTTCGATAGACAAGGGAGGTCAAAGAAGTGTAGTCACAAATTACCGTCTAAGTTTACTAACTAGTATCGAGTGTAAGGAAATTTAGCTTATTTTATACACAGGCATAATTTATCAAGTAAATTATTCCGGAATATGGCATTCGTCCCAGCATGACTTTCGCCAAGGTTACGCGTCTGTGACTAAGTTAAGAGAGTCTGTACATGAACTGGGTGAGGCCTTGATGGCCGTGGTAAAGTTGACTGCATTTTTCTTGACTTCAGCAAGGCCCTTGATGTTGTCTCTCATGATTTGTTAATAGCAAAACTTTACCGTTACGAAATTGATAAAATGGTGGTATACTGGACACGCCGAATATTTGTTTCTCCGTAAACAATCCGTTGTGCTAAACGGTTGCCAGTCCGAATGCGCTGACGTGACATCAGGAGCTTCGTAAGGATCTGTTCTTAGGTCGCTGTTATTTATGTTGTATTTGAACGATATCGTCAATGTTGTGTCATCATCTGTGCGCCTCTTTGCGGAAGAGTGTGTTGTTTATCGAAACATGCGAGAGAGTGATGACAATGACATTCTACAGGCAGATATAGGTGCTATTACTGATTGGCACCATCTGTGGGAAATGAATATTAATCTGAAGAAAACTGTTCATATTTCTTTTACTAGACGTCTTGTTTCGTCCCTCGCTGCTTATACAATTCAGGACGAACCCAATATTCTCGCCTACGAATACAACTATTTTGGGGTATTCCCAATCTCGACCATAGGTTAGAATAAGCACGTTGATTATACTGTTTCTAAAGCCTCAGGAATGATTGGCGTCCTCTCTCGTAATTTATGTCTGTGCCACCTTCCCTGAAGGACAAATTCTTCATTTTTCGCGTGTTCGCCAAATTTTAGAATATAAATGCATCATATGGGACCCTTACACTGCCATGCTAATAACTAAGCTAGGAAAAGTACGAAACTGGGCTGCCCGTTTTGTATTGAACAATTTTTACAGGTGATTTAGCATGTGACGCGCGAAAGAGAAGCTGGGACGGAGGAAGTTAAGCTCTAGGAGGATGAGCCTTTGACTGAAATTATTTTATGTTACATTTCTATGGGATTAACAGAGGAAACCACCTTCACCCGCCACATTACATATCGCAACAGAAGAGTTGTATAAGGTTAAGCAATTTTGCTGTAAAACTGGTGTTTTTAAGAACTCACGTTTTTTAAAAACAATACGAGATTGGATCTGTTTGCCAGACTCGGCAGTTGACGATTGCTCCTTACGATTTGTTTTATTTAGCACTAACATCGAGCTGTTTCGTAAACCGCTATTTTAAGGAGTCTGAATTTTCTTGTGATATCGAAATCTTTATGAATAATTATTATTGTTTTCTTGGCTTTTGTAAAAATACTTATATTTTTCATTGCCGACTCCCCCCCACCCCCCTTACTGTAATGCCCCAGGGCGCTGCATGAATCTGTATAAATAAATAAGTATCTTAATTTTATTTTCAGCAAATCTTGAGAAAGTTTTCTAGTCTCGAGCGACTGGAAAGAAAGCGAATGTTACTTTTATTCTGAGTAATAATAATATTAATTTATTTTTTCCTTTATATACAAAGGAGGGAGATAGGGCAAAAAGCTGCATGGCTTGCAGCTTGACGAGGCCCTACTCCGTGTAGCAAAGCAGCAGAGACATTTCGAACAGGACAAACAAAAAACAACGTACTACACCTTATTGCATCAATTATCTACAAAAAAAATTGTTACCACTACTTTCCAATAGCATGTCTCGTAGCATACCCTTTGATTTTATAGTAATGTCAATATTTTCACCTTCCAGCTCGTTTAAAAGTGACGGTAGTGTATGTTTTAAAGACGTTAGTCCATAGTTCGTGCGGGAAGTAGTAACACACCAGCCCTCGCTGTGCCTAGTTTCATACGTCTGGGTTGTTCTCACCAAGCCCGACAGTACAGAAAGAAAAAAAGTTGTTATTTTGTTTTACTGCCGTGTTGTAGAATCCCATCAAACGATAGTTGTACAAATGATTAATTGTCACAGCTTTATGTTTACGAAAAAGCTTCTCAGAAGAATGCAAAAAATAAACATTTTCAATTATGCGAAATACTTTTTTCTGTGTTAGTAGTAGTTTTGTTAAGTTTTGTTTTGTTGTGGTTCCCCAAACCAGGTGACAGTACACGTAATGGGTGTAAATCAGAGAGTAATACAATAGCAACTTCACTCGCGCGGGAAACATAAAACGAGTTTTAGATATTATTCCTATGGCTTTGCAAACTTTCCGGTGGATATACTCAACGTGTTCAGTCCAAGAGAGTGATTCGGTAAAAATGACACCAAGAATTTTAACAGATTTTGCAACCTCTAAGGGAGATGAATTCATAATGATATCTAAAGGCAACGATATTTTACGATTTCGTGGTCTAAACAGTACGCATTTAGTTTTCTCTGTGTTTATTTTTAGTCCATTAACTTGTGTCCATACGTATAGATTCTCAAGAACAACTGCCGCCGTACGTTCGATCTCAGAAGTTGTTTGACCTTTAATAAAAAGAGTGGTATCATCTGCATATGAAATGAACCTGACGTTTGGTGCGCATTGTTCGATATCATTTATAAATAATATAAACAACAGCGGCCCAAGTATACTCCCCTGGGGGACTCCAGTCACAATTCTTTTGGTTGCTGAATTGTAATTATTTATGCTAACAAACTGCGTACGATATTCCAAATATGATTTAAAAAGTTTAAGTCCAATTCCTCGGATGCCGTAATGCTCTAACTTTTTAATTAGTATGTAATGATTAATTAAATCGAATGCCTTAGAAAAGTCAACATACACACCTAGAATAAGCTCTTTATCCTCGATATATTTTAGTATTTCTTCCTTTTGCATTAACAGCGCTGTTTCAGTAGAACGCTTCTTCCTAAAACCGTGTTGAAAATCGGAGAGTATGTGATGTTTTTCTAGATAACAAGAAAGTCTGTAATGCATTATTTTTCAAGACCTTTAGAAAAGATTGATAACAAGGAGATCGGTCTATAATTTTTAAATGTGTTTTTATCGCCGCCTTTGAATATAAGCACAACTTTCGCAACCTGCATAGCGTTTGGAAAGCAACCAGTTGAAAGAGACACGTTAAATATATACGTTAATACAGGCGCAATTATCTCAATAGCATACTTGATTACTTTGATGTCAAAGCCGTTAACGTCGTGACTCTTGCAATTTCTCAAGTTCCTGAACACGGCACAGACCTCTCTTTCGTCTGTCGGATATAAAAAGAAAGTATCCGTAAAATAACGTTTTATATAACCACAAGGACCAAGCTCACTTTCCAGCACCGCAACGTCATCTGCTATGCTAACTAAGTAATTATTAAACGCATTCGACAGAGAACACCCAGATAGAGTACCCTCTTCACAGGTTACTTCACTTAAATTATGTTCATTTGTATACGGATTAATTACGCTATTAATTCTTTTCCAGAGTATTCCTGCCTCTTTATTATCTTCTTTTTTGAAGAGGTTTATATAATAACTGGACTTTGAACGTCTCAGTAGACTAACAAGTTTATTTCGATACGTTTTAAAAGCCTTTAAATCATCTGGGTTTCTTGTTTTCAAAAAATGCTGAAACAGACTGTTTTTTTCATCTATTTTATTCAAAAGCTCCCTTGTCATCCAAGGCTTGCGAATTCTTTTACGCTGCTTCACCGTCCTGTATGGGAAACTCTCCTCGTACAGATTTTGAAATGTCTTTAGAAAGGTTTCGTACGCGAGGTTCGCGTTTGTTTGCAAATATACTTGGTTCCAGTCAGTTACGCTTAAGGACGCTTTAAAGTTTTCTAGAGTAGTGTTTGTTATGTTTTGAATTTGAAAAGTACGCTGCGCTGAACCTTTCTTAGATTTATGAGCTTTGTGTATCAACATAAATATCGCCAGATGATCGCTGATGTCGGTACTAACAGCGTTAGCGGTGATGGAGGACGCGTCATGGTTGCTAACAAAAAAATCAATGAGTGTGGACGTAGTACATGTAATTCTTGTTGCTCCGGTTGACATAATTTTAAAACCATTAAGGGCAATGACTGAATCAAGTGCTTGCCTATAAGTTGTATTTTCAAGCATGTTGATGTTGAAGTCTCCGCCAAGAAAAAGAATGTACTTGTTTTCTACTACAAAGTTTAGGAAGCCGTCAAGAAAGTCACAAAAATTCGCCACGATTCCAGAAGGTGGACGATAAACCACAGCAAATATGTATGTGCCAGAGCGCAAACACAAGAACTCAAAATCACCCGTAACTTGAGTAAATTCTGATACAAGTTCGCATTTGTAGTCATTTTGTACAAGCAATGAAACACCACCAACTCTTTTTTTATCTCGGCGAAGTGAATAATGCTGATATCCCGGCAAAGTAAAAATGCAAGACTCGTCAGTATACCAGGTTTCCGAAAGCATAATAACCGAGAAAGAAAAACCAAGACGATGAAACAATAGATGCAGATCGTCATCCTTTTCTTTAGCTGATCGAACATTCAAGTGAAAAAAAGATAAAGAAACTGGTTGCTTCGATGCAATATAGCGTGCAAAGTCCAGCGGAGCGATAACAACTTGGGGTTGAGACACAAGGCGTCTAGTCATTGAAGTAGCTTTCCTTCCTGTAGCTTATCTAAAGATGGGCAATGTCGCCTTCGTTTTTGATATGAATCGCTCGTGCCCCTTCAGTTTTTCGCACAAGAACCTTTCCGCCTGTGCACCATGCGAACGCATATCCTTTTTCTTTTGCCTGATCTTTCGCTTTTTGAAGAAGCTCCCTGTTGTGCCTTGTCAAGTTTTCTTGTATAAAAATACGTGGCATACTGTTCTTTAGGGTATTTCTTTTCTTTAGCCACGCGTCTCGGTCCTGTTGCCTGGTAAAATGAACAATAATTCCGGGGACGTTACCCTGCCTCGCGGGCAGCCTGTGAGCAGAAACAATATCGTTCTGTGTTATTTCGGGGACCTCGAGTTTATTAGCAACTTTGTTTAACAAGACCATCAGGTCCTCGCCCTGCTCCGCCGACACCCCGTGGATTTCGAGATTCAGTCGTCGACTCCTGAATTCCAGTTCGTTCATCTCCTGCAGGAGCCGCTCCTGCGTTACTCTGTTCGCTTCGTCCCTCTCCTGCAGCTCTGTCACTCTTTTTTTAAGTTCTTTGATATCTGTTTTATGACGTTTGATCTTTTTCTCAAAGTCGTCGAACTGCTTAGACATGTACTGGATGGAATTTTCCATGGTCTCTACTTTTGCGTTTAGGAGCGGCAAGCATTCCAGCTTCTGGTTGATCGACGCTAGAACAGATGCTATGTTAAGTTCAGCTTGGTTGTCCTCACTGTAGCCAGCACGCGGGGACCCGCTCCTACACATTGGACACCGCCAGGTCTTTTTTGCGGCTGCTTTTTTACCTTTGTAAGACTTCTCAGTGATACCTGCACATTTTCCGAAATGGTATGTGCTCTCACACGCCGTACACTCTAACCCCTCCTCCTCTTCCACGATAGGTGACCGACATGCCGAACATATACTGGACATTTTTACAAAGCACGAATCAATGAACGGATTGTAGGATTACCCGCGGTGTTCCTTACGTGTATACTTGCAAACTGTTTGAGCGTATATTATATAGCTCAAAGCATAGTGTTTTAGATTCTAGTACTTTCTTTTTCTCCAGCACGACATGACTTTCGTCGTAGGTTCGTGCGCCACCCCGGTAGCGACATTCTCCTGTTTCGTCTAGAATGCCATAGACAAAAAACAACGTGGGAATAGAGTATTTCTGGAATTCTGTGAACGTTTCGACACCGTGCACAATATTTATAATTGGAAGAACTTTTACCTTAAGGTATTAACTATAAAATGTTAAACTGGGTGGCTAAATATTTTCCTGGTTCCGAACAAAGTGTCAAATATAGGTAAGAAATCTTCGCTGACATTCGTAACATCAGGGGTGCCGCGTAGAAGCGTGCTGGGACTTTTGTTTTTCTTCTGATATTTATTAACATGTTTTGCGAGAGCATTCGATCTCATATAAAGAATTTTGCAGACGATTCTCTAGTATACTAAATGGCCGAAACCGATGCGGATGATCGTATAAGGGAAAACAATTTAAAAGTGCTGAAAATTGGGAACGTTGAGAAATATGCTAAATATAAAACGTGCAAATATATTTTTTTGTGTAACTTTCCCGTCTCTATATGAGATGAAATTGTAATTCTTGAACAAATATAAGTACCTGCAGGTTTACTTTTTGTCCAATCTTAAATGGAATAATTACATCGATAATGTTGTGGGAAACCCTAGCAGAATGTCGTGTTTTATTAGTAAAAAGTTGAAGAATATACCTTTTTCAAAAGTCCATCAAGCAGCATTGGCGGCCGCCATTGCTTGGACATGAAGCACGTGATTGGATCCGGGTTTAGGCCGAACGCTGACTTAGCCCTCGTGTCCAATCCACGCTCAGAGTGCGTGAGCAAGCAATGGCGGACAGGCGGACATTGGAAAAGGATCTATCAATCCCATAACATTATCACACCAATTACTGTATATCCTCGTGTGATCTCAAAGGATTATCCTATGAAAATTTGAGCGTTATTAAAGCCGGACATGGAGACTTGAGGGAATTGGCTATAGCAGCTGCACAAGTTGTAAGAAAGTGAAACACAGATTAGGTTGCGACGCTCTTCAAAATAGAAGGAAATGTTTACGGTAGAAATTTTCTCACGCCACTTTTGAAAAAGGGTTGATTAATCGCGCAACGTAAAGCTGACGTTATATTTGTTTTATTAGACCAGTTTTTGAATATGCTCGTGTGATATGGGATCTCCCACAGCATTATATCGTATAAATTAGAGCGTGTTCAAAGGCAGACACGGAGGCTTGGGGGAATGGGTTGGGCACTGCACGAGTTCTACAGAAGTGAAACACAGATTAGGTTTAGACTCTTCGATATAGAAGAAAAACTTTAAGGTTGAAGTTCTTTCACACCATATATTAGGAACGAGCAAACATTGAACTTAAACAGTACGTTCAAGAACCGCACCTTTGTCTCTTCTAGACTGGACCACTCGAAGAAAGTGACCCAATTTATTTATCATACTTAACGCTTTTCTTTCCCGTTTTTTTTTATTTTTTTTACTGAAACTAGTTGGGAGCGGAATTTACTTCCAGAAGAGGTAATTTCAATTTCAAAGGATTCTGTGTTTTCTTTTTGGTTTTTTTTTTTCGTGGAAAGGATAGAGTTGTGTTTAAGTGTAAAGATTTATATTTCGTTGTTGATTTATTTATGTATATTGAAAATGTGTTTCTTTCTGTGTTTCCCCTGCAAAATGCTTTACAACGACATGTATTGTGTAAAAAAAAGAAAAATATGCTCACACGTTTCGTTAATATTTAAGCGTTGACAAATCTGTGCGTGTAAATTTTTATAATATGACAATCTGTCTCTCGAGCAAATGTGTTAATAAATTATTTTTGTACCTTAATTTTTAGGTTTCAAACATACACTAATAAGTTGGAGAGTGAAAGTGGCTCACAAAAAAGGTTGCAAATATTTTTTCGCATTTTTGTCCTCCATCAGCAGACACCTCCATCATTGGAAGAAACCAAGCTGAAAACAAATGCAAGATAATTTATAGTCTGGTTTGTTATGGCAGGCCAAAACGTTAAAACCATCACATTGATATAGTTACTGCAGGACAAGGATAAAGCAAATTCAAACATCCAGTGTAATTCACTGTCTTGAACACATCTAGTTCGTAGTCTTAAATAAAATCAGTTGTTGATGCAAATTTACTAGATATGAGACAATCACAGGTAAGAAAAAAAAACGAGAAAAATGAGTAATTATATTTCCGACTGTAGTGACAAGATAAGTGAAAGTACATTTATAGAGAAAACGTCTTGTCACTTGTTAACTCGGCACTTTCAGATGTCATTCTTATTTCGCAATGCCTAATACACTGTTTATTATGACGGTACCAGTAGTACCTAGGATCGTACGGAAAGCAATCCTTGGCCTATTATGAGTACACTTGTGGCTTTGCAATTCGTTTTTGGCGTTCATGTTGGCTAATACATCAATCAATCCATGTGGCTGCGGAGTTGGAAACATCGCCCTTGTTTTTTACGCTGTAACTATAGACAGTCAAAAAGTCACCAATAGTAGCGCTAATAAAAAAACATAGTCTTCAAGAAAATATTTTGTTTACTTAGAACAAACATTTTATATAAAGATTACATATACCTGAGGTAGAATCTGCGACAACCAAGAACGTTGTAGCGAACAGGAGAAATGCGAAGGACCCCTTCATGTCTGCGTTCTTCGTCAAGTTGAGGTACGTTCCTGTGCCAAAGAACAGTACTTATGACAGGGTACATTACCGCAGTTTGACATGAAGGTAAATACCCCAGGGGTCGGAATGTCAGCCAGGGTTTATCCTATCGGTCATTTGATATGCCTATAAATTTTGTTCGCTTGTTCCCCGAACAAAGGAGCTGATTAGAAGTGACGGTCTCTCGAAAATGAAATCGCTTGACTTTGTCTCTCTGGAAACGTTTGCGCTCAAAGATCCTTGCTCTTGGTTTCCTTCTGCCAAATAGCATGCAAGGTGTCAAAATGTCAGTGTTTTGCTAACGGTAAAGAACGCACGAATATCTGTGGCTCTTATTCTACGATTTATCTTATAAAAATATAATACTTTTTTATCTCTGTCAGATATACATTCAAAATATATAGTGAAAACCGTAGGTTCTTCAAAACATTAATGTGTTTTTTGTGCCCTATATTTAGGAAAATAATGTTTTGAAAAAGGAAAACTATCGACAGAGAAGAACATTAAATTAGACGTGAAGATTTGCTGACTTTTTAGTGTTGAGGACGCGCAGGCCTAAAACTCCTGAGGTCCCGGATTCTGTGTTTTAAGGTATCCGGAAGTACCTGATGATTTTAAGTAAGATAAGGCATAATATATCAATCAACTGTACACGTTCGCTTCATAAGCGGAAACAATTATACGCGGTATGTTTTCCCGCTTTAATAGGAACGAGTAATACATTATCCCGAGCAGTTTAAATTTAGTTTGTACTGGAGTTCTCTTTTCAAACATTGGTCTCATAGGCTTTCTTCACATGGTATAAAGTGTGGGTTTTCGTACACTGTAAAAATAAACAGAATATTCCCTCTTTTTTATATCAAAGCGTTGTCGGAACCGTCATACTCGCGCAGCTACACGACGCATTCGTCTTTCGAAGTTTTCACCTAGCAGCTACCCATAGAAATAAAATCCAATTCTGAATAGCATGATGCGAGAATATCGGCTTTTTCGAATTAGCAGCTGGGACTTTCAAAGTAAACATTAAAAACCCTTTATTTTCATGGCCCCATTGTTTTGAGAATTGGGAAGCGGAGTCATATTCTCACCCATGAAGTTTCGCGAATTCTAAAAAATGCAATTAGCATCTCTTGACAAAAAAAATATTCGCATCCGCTAGAGTTTGCGAATTTTCCAGTAGAGTGACAATGAAACTGTTCAGCCAATTACAGCGCGTTAGTATATGTAGCAATCGTATCTGCGACAGGTCAAGTCATCTTAATGGCACTGCGTTTTATTAGTCAACTATTTCATTACCGGATCAACAAAGCTCCGAATATTTAAGTTAGACTCCGGTAAGTGATATCCGTAATAAATTAAACCTGTCGATAGGCTTTCAGTTTCTTAAGCTAAATAAAACAAATTCCTACCTGTCGGGGTTCTTTCTTTTTTGCAGAGTCCTTCTTTTTTAAGTTAATGACGTAATTAATTAACCAACAAAGTCTGGGATTTATATTCAAAAGCTATTATTAATTAATAATTCCACTGGCAACATCGAGCTCACTAGAAAGTACACCAGCTGAAGGAAATGTGGTAAAAACCTTTGAGCAACAGGTGCAACGCTCTCCCATTTGCCAAATAACTGCTTCGGTCGCTGCGGCCTGTCCTATTTATCATTGCCGTCGTTGCAGGAGGGATTAATTATGTTCGACAGAGGCCGGAATCGGGACCATTCTTCAACGTTCCCCAGTTGCCGCACCTATTTATAATGACGAACGTCTTTTCTATCATACAGTAACTTACGTTCGAAGGTACCGAAAACATCTCAGATTTAAATGGGTATCGCGTAACATTCGCATTTTTCACTTTTTGCATCAATATTTTTATTTAATGCTAGGGGCATAGAGATCAAATTCTATATTTGTTCGGAATTTGTATTTCGGTAGGTCCTAGCATAGGCGATGAATACATTTGTGGTGCCCGAATGCGTTCATTGTATAAACAAAACATAGCAGCACCAATGAATTCGTCCACAATGGATTCGTTTGAACAGACAAAAATGTTTCAATTATGCGTAGTCCCGCGAAACACAAGATTTGATTTTTAAAGGCAAATTATAACAAACACGATTATAGTGTTCCAAAGATATATGTTTGAAAGGAAAATTTACCGACACATGTTGCATTTGGTTTGATTCGAGTCTTTCTTTAATCCTTTGTTCTAACCGCCATATTTAATAAAAATATGTACTCTAGCGTACATAACTTCGTGAAAACGAAAACAAACATAAAAGCTGTCGACAGCAACCTCAACCGCACTTATTTACATAGGTCAGTTCATCCCCTTGTTTCGTGTTTACTTTCCTCGGATGGCGAGACATCACTAGCATTCGTTTTATCACCGCTTTGAGTGCTGACAAATTTATAACCTCCACTTCCATCTGTCCCTGTATTAGCGCACGTTCAACGCAGCTTTCCTCGTTCGGCCCAACTCGTAAGGAAGCGCCGAACACACATATACGTCAGACATATATTTTCGGTCAGCAAGGGTTTCTAGTTACAACATCAAGTGTAACATCATTGGATGTTTCTGAAAACGCCTTAAATTCACGCTATGCTTCCATATAAAACTTTATATTTTATCTTTCCCACCTCATTTTTAAGATAATTTATTTTTGTGTTTTTTCACGCCCTGAATAGACGCATTTCTCTCTCTGCAACACAAGAAATGGTTTCATTGTGTACAAAATCCACACTGCACTTGCAATTACTCGAAGTGCATTAGGAATTTATTCAATTTTACCTCTAATGAAAGTTGAGAGGAAATGCTTATTACAATATCGGCTCCAATGAAATTAATGCATTTAACTAGTACTTAGACAATTTTTGAAAATTATACTTGATAGAAATTAATTGTGTTTCTTCGTTTGTTTCTTTTAATTTTTACATAGACTTTTTTATATCTTTTTATGCTCTCAATACCAATCAAATGATTCTGGAAAATAGTATTACTTTCAATACACAATTCTGCAGCGTTCCAAAAATAATGTGGAAGTCTGGTTTAAAGCATGTATGGAAGTGAGGCGTTACATGTAATTGAATTACTTCTAATCCTTTCCTTTTTTATACCTCTGTAATTAATTTTTAAATGTATTTTGATATGTCATGTTCTAAATTTGGAGCTATCAATTACCGATAATTACTTCATACATTTTTACTGTCCCTCCGCTGGAGAAAGAGGTTGAAAAAGGAAATGAATTCATGTCAAACAGGACGTCGTAGAATCCTCATTTCTGGGAACAGCACGTTGTCTAGTTTTTATTTTTTGGTTTGTTTAAATAATCGAACTTTATATGAAGTACCGCTTTACACGATCATGCTTTGTTTTTGTGCGTTTTCTTCATTAAATATATATATATAATGAAAAGGAAATAAACAAATAAATTTAAAAAAAAATCAGAAGGTATAAATATCAACCAGTATGGCGTCAAGCACCTCTCTAGCTGGTGGAACTACGTATTAACGCCTATTGTCACCACTGTTGATACAAAAGAAGAAAAAAATCCAAAGACAAGTTTATCAAAAGACTGAGATGTTTCTTCTTTTTTGTGTGTGGAAAGAAGGAACTCTTTCGCGACTGGTCAAGTGAGAATACAGCACCCCGGTACTACCTTGGATTGTAAAAAACAATTTCTCTCTGACTTAAAAATTCTGCTGCGATATTATTTTAATAAGCGCAGGGTGTGTCCTGGTTAATGCCGGGTGAAACAAACGCACGTGGCCGCGTTGGGAGGGTAAATAAATGCACGAGGTCCGTAAAGAACCGGCGTACTTGCTGGCCGTATAGTCCAAGAGACACTTTACCACCCAGATTTGGCCCCCTGCATACTTTTTCCTGTTCCCGAAGTTCGAGTAAATGCAGTAAGGTTGTAGGATTTGAGACTAAAAAGATATAGAAAACAAATCTGTTGCAAGAAAACCTGCACAGCATTTATAAAAAAAACACACACGCACAATTAATTTTAGTGAGACTCTCTGAACTTGAAGAAGCGTTGAGAGCACTGCGCAAGAGGACATTAATTTGAATAGGACAAATCGGTCTGGTTTCTTGAACATATCAGTTACTTTAATTTTTAGAAAGCTCTGGTACTTTTGGAACGAGTCTCGTACTTTAATTTGAAATATTAAAAACACGAATGACGAAGGCAATCGACCACTAGGGTGAGAGTGGCCGTATATTCCTGTCCATTGTTTTCGTATTCTTTCCAGTAACCCATACACAACAGGCGCTCGTCACTTCAGAAGTACTGCGCGCGTAAACAACACATATTGCCTTATTTTATTCAGGGTTTAAGGGTGTACTTACGTTTTATTGTTGAAATAATTGCGTTGTTAATAGCGCCAGGAGTCAAGCAAGAGTTAAAACTTACAATGCATATGTTTTTGCGTTTTTCATCAATTGTTGCTGTAAAATTAGTCAGATAACACGGGTCAGGCTCCGTCCAAGCAGTGATTAAAGTAACTGTAACAAAGCCACCTGTTACTGTGGATGTGACGGCAATAAAACTAAATCAAGAAAGGATGACATTTTATAGCATAATAATATTTTTTATTCCATAAACTTTTCAATTTTCAATTCTTAGGTTTAGAAATTTTGCTGTGAGGGAAATAAATGCGCTGCGTCCGTGTCACTTCTTTGTCTGGTCCTCGTCTTTTCGCGCTGTTTTTAATTCCGAAGTATGTACCAACTCGCCCAAGCCTCAACTTTAGAAATAAATTAGATTATTTTATTTCCAAAGCACGTTCATCGGTGCTTGTTTTGCTTTGCGTAGTCGCCACTCCAGGCGCGCGTCTGTGACTGGAACCACGGTAGAAATTCGATATTTCAGTGCCCTAAACAACGATCGAAGGCCTGCTTGGCTCCCAAGTGTCCTATCTCGTCCCCGTTGTAGGCCAGGTTGACCCTGTTTCAGGCTGCTCTGTTGTCCATTTTGTCTTATCGATGACGCAACTTCCTTTTATGTAGCAGCCATCGGTGCCTCCCCTTTTCTGGGTCAATAAGATGGCATCGTTGACATTTAATGTAATCTTCCAGATTGTCATTTAACAAGACTCCCCTGCTGTTTAGCCATGTCACTAAACTACGCAGGAAAGAACGCTCGACGTGACGCGAGTTCTGCGTTTATTTGTATTCCTGGGAATGACAGATGGGCATTATAATGAACTCGCACATTCATATTAAGGAAACACGATGGCAGGACATGTAAAAACAATATGTTAATATGTAAGTTCTCATGCTGGAAAGTAACCACGAATTAGTAAATTACGGACTGAAAATTATAACACTTTGGGTTCCCTTTGTATGTCTGATGACTCCTATAAATTGTTGAAACCAAACAGCCTTTCGTTTCTTTTTTGTTTTTTTTGGAAAGGCGCATGGTGTCACCGGACTTGCAACATTTTTGACCTAATTGACATTGAAAAAAAAAATCAGTTATAATGATACTCGTTCCGGCAGTTTGGCAACACACGCGGTTTTTTTCGAAAGATTGCAACATAAAATTTGCATCATTGGGGAATCTCTAATAACCCGAATGCTCAAGAGTTGCGGCAAGCTCGTACGTTGGTGGCTCCTTGACAGGTTCTGCAGATCGATGTCTCTTACAACTGACATTGTACTTTTCACCGTATATGGCTCGTGCACTTTATATTGTTCTAACTTTCATCCGCTGTCCAATTTATATGTCGAACCAGAAGCACCAGAGCCATGTCACTAAACGCGAAAAGACGTAGATTTGCTAGTCCCACGTAAAATACATGAAGGCATTTTGGGGCCTTCATACGTCAATTTGAAGCAGGCGACGCTGCAATGGCCGAAAATTGCGAACGAAATTTATCCTAGCGGAAATGGGGTGACCATGACGAACCAGTCCATGGTAACGAACGCAGCACTTCGGTAATGATGTTTAGCCCTCTCGCTGCAATTCCCACTCTACTTAGTCTACACGAATAGAAACTGAGAGAGGAGAAGAGAGCGCGGGGGTGGGAACGTCAGAGCGCAGAGCGCTAATTCAAAGGGTTGTGTGTAAACGCCATGGCTGGCTGTCTGGCTCACTACCCGCTATCTCCTCCAGTGAGTGCGAGAAAGGGTGTCGTCTACTCCTCGCATGGCGCCTCACGTTCAAAGGCGTTCGAACTGCGGCTAGAGACCAAGGCAGCTAGTTTCTGCGTCTACCCAAATATGGTGTAAATGAGCATTATTTGTTCGAAAGACGCTTGGCTCCTGATGTTCTGCTGCAGTCCGGTCTCTTGCCTAACCTAAGCTGCCCAACCCCCACAACGGACAACCACTAGGTTCCAAGTTCCAACACAGCAAATCAAGACAGAGCACAATACAGGTGGACGGCGGCTCTTCGCTAATATTAATCGCAAAAAACTGCCTTTTATTTGAAAAAAAAAATAACTACGTGTATTCCAAGCAACTGCACATTATAAGTAGGGAAATAAATTTTAAGAAATGTTCATTGTGCATTTTCAGGTGGCCGATTCGTTTGGACGAAGAAGCAAGCGTTCCAGAATTGACTCTTTCTTCCTTCCACCGAGGAAGGAAGTCTCATCACCCAGCGCAGATACGTCGCCAGCAGCGTCGGGTTCTTTATTGACGGGTGCCCTGCTCGTGTCATGCGTAGCATCATCGCCGTTGGACTTTTCGTCTGCCAGTGCTTTCAGCGCTTCTTAAGAGGATACGTCGGAGCTGTCCAACTTATCGACCGGATACAAACATGTAATTGACACAAAGGTTTGTGTAAATATGCACGGATAATGTCAACTTTACTGCACTCAACAAAGCATTAAAGCAGGATTGGGTAACTAAAAAGTGCATGTCGATTTCCGGGCGGAAGATGCTTCTGGCCGAATAAGCAAGCAGTCAAGGGTTGAACATGTCATATTACCTATTAACAAAGAAGCTCCAGCTCCGTCGAGTTCGTTGGCGGTGGCGGTGGCATCTCCCCTGGTTTTTCATCCGCCCTGAGCCGAAGTGCCGCAAGCGACTCGTCGTGCGTTTCCTTTGTCGGAGCCTCAACGCCATTTTCCCTTTCGGCAAGCGGATCTGTCATCTACCCACAAGAGGACTGCCCCCTCTGCCGGACTCATCGGGACGAAACAAGGAAGTGAGTGAATCAACCTTACGCTTTGTAGCCTATAAGCCGTTCATCCTTAAGTTTACAGCGTGGTCTACGCTACGTGCTCGTTGGAACAGTTACGCGTCTATCTCTCTGTAACCACGCTTTCGCTCATACCCACGCGCAGAGAAAGGGACGGGTCAGGTGATCGAAGGAAGGTGGTTGATTGGTCATGGTCAGCTCGTAGCTCCCACCGCATTGTCAGCTTAGGGAATAACGAAGTATTGTATCGTCATGATGACGTGACGCCTTAAATCTGCCTTGCCTGGAGTTCGTGAGCCGTGGCCTTCCAGCGAAGTCCTCACACGTAAGCGTTTCTCGTTCGCCTTTCCAGCCTGTCTTTGTGCGCTTGTTGAGATCTTCGTACGAGGCTTCGCGCTCGGATGTCCTCGACTCGTCTCGAGATGCCTACTGTAGACGACAAACGCATACGGCCATTGATTTAATGCAATTAATGGCATTATAATCATAACCTTCAAAAATGTAACCCGTTTTCCTTTGTTGGTGTTAGACTGGTGGCAGCTGATAAATATGGGTGTGTGCTTTGTACATGCTTGTTACCATCACACTGAAGAAAAAAAGTCGTGCGGATTCTTTCGTTTTAGGTAGACCCGAAATAGCGAAAGAGCTGGATGAAAACATCAAATAACTTATATATCTCTTACGTACAGTTCGTTTTATCACACAAATGTGCACTGAAGCTATTTCTGTGCCGTCAGAACTCCTTGAAAGATGTGCTGGCCTGCACTTTGACTTTGATGCACTTTACGTCGTCGTCGTACATAATACGGCTTTACAGTGTTCTTTTTTTCCTTCTCAAATATAGCGGAAGTCTTCAAGGGCAGGCGTTCGCGCGCTCGCGCAGCTCGAGCGTCGATCAAAGCTGTGGACTGACACTCTCTGCATCCAAAATCGCCAATAAAGTTGACCCCGCGAACAGAAACATCGCCGCTCGTCACCCACTCAATTTAACGCAGTCGCGTACTGCCTCAGAAAGAACCGCTGAACCTGCGAAGTCATCGTGTCGTCTGCTGGCAATTCAAAACCTGCTGTGAATCTTTATTACGGGCGTTTATCGTCACTCTATGGCACTGAGACGATAGAAAAAGTCTTCATGATTAGATATTGAGAAGACTTAATGCTTACAAAATATTAAATTTTTTATCAGATAAATTTTAACCGCATGTCCAGCGCCCGTGCAGTTGTCCATAACAACGCCCCTAGCAACGGCTTGTTTGGAGCACACCGCCATGGTGTGGCGTCATCACTTACGGGAGCAATGGATATTTAAAAGTAAAACATGCAGAGTAGATTGTTCATAATCGTAAGTAACAGCGCCATATAGACATTCACTGATTAAAGACGCAGAACGTGTGATGGATTCGCATTCGGTGCGTTATTTTGGTGGTCTTATTGGTTAAAGCCGCGACGTTTTGAGCGGCGTAGGAATAACAGGAGGCTTTGGACTCACCACGCTTTCCGTTTCCTAGGTTGACAGTGATTATATTTTCATCACCCTATTTTTTTACCAAGGAGTGAGCGAAATAACGGTTTTCTGCGAAGTGCAGTTTGTCCCCAAAATTACAGGGGTTTTATTTCCTACAAAACTAAAGTACGCATCGCCGAAAGTCCACCCAAGCAGCACACAGTTGGCCAATCGTTGACCAGTGGCTGGCAATGGTCCCTTTGCCAGTGGCCAGACTGGCCAGAGATTGGCCGATGACTGGCCTTTCTCTGGCCATTGGCTAATGGCCACTGGCTACCAGCCATCGGCCAAGCATTGACCAATGAATGGCCACTCTTTGGTCAGTGGCCGAAAGACCATCGCCATCCCTTGGCCATTGCTTGGCCGAAATTCGTGCCGCTTGGGCATTCTCCGCACAACTGTAGCCGTAATGGTGGGAGCAAAACGCTTAGTTCCAGAACTAACCGTTATTTTATTCAAAAGCTATCAGCGATTTTCTGAAATTTTCAATGGGCAAATGGCGGCCGACGGAGCTATCGAATACATGGAGTTGAATGGCGAAAATTACCGAAGACGAGCAAAACCGGGCCCCATTTTGCCATTAAAATTTGCAAGAAATCACCTATAACTTCAGAGTCAGGTAACGGAGAGTTTTCAAAATTCGAAATGTTGTGCGGACAGTTAGCACTACACTTGGGCGAAGAGTGATCATTCGGGAAAGCTCAATTTATTTTTTCAGCGAAAGAAAAACCTTATACATTTGTGGTGGACACCCTGTATAATAATGTTTATTTATGATTTAGCGCCACTTAATTTCCCAACCCCTCATTTTCCTTAGGGGCACTGTTTATGAATAAATAAATAATACAGATTGAAACTTCACTACTCGCCATATCAGGTCGTTGTTTTATTAATTCTCAAACAAAAATATCTTCTTTGTTTTGATTGGTTAGTACGATGAGTTTCTATTGCATACATTATTAACTTAACTTGGGTTGACTTTCTTGAAGGTCATTGTGCTTAAAATTAATGGTACAAAAATATGGCGTCGTCGAAGATTCGCTTCAGACTTCAGGCGTTGATGTTATCCTTCGGTTGCAGGTTCCGAAACTTTCGCTGTGGTTGTTGACACCGGTTTCATCGTCACTGGCAGGAATTCTTTGACACATTTTCCATCGATACAGACACCACTGCCCAGCAGGAACAGCTGTAATAAATATATCCGTATAGGTATGTCAATATGTAGAGGGTTGATATGTAGAGGACTTGTAATACAATTTAAAAAAACAAAATGTGAGGGACATATACGCGGGTGCTGTCCTCACAGTGTATTTAATGGGCTCGGCTAACGCTAGACTGGGCAATGTTCATCACGATATATTGGCTAATTAACTAAAATTGCCTATTTTAAGTATTGGGTTTTTCGAGTCATGTTACAATTGCAGTTTTAAAGCCAATCACTAAAAAGCGCAAGACATAGTTATACTATTTGCGAAAAGGTAATATTGTTTGAGATATTCATCCATACGTTTCTCGCATGTTCATCGGCAGTTCAAAATGTGCTGCAAAAGAAAAGAAAAAAACGCCTGGTTATTTAGGGTGGAGCGCCCTAAGTAATGCAACATAGTGACTGGAACTTTGTCGATATATAATCGTACAAATGTTTAACTAACGCTAGTTTCCTTTTTTATATAGTGTTAGGTATAGGATAGCTGTGAACGTAAAGTAGCGCCAATTAAAACACTACAAAGTTTCTTGGGCAGATTGTGTTCCATTTCAAAATAATTGGTACATAAGATAATGCCGTTCACGGGGATATTTGTGTTAGTCTGAGCTAATAGTATT
>JAZHYW010026642.1:0-43138 GCA_037355805.1 Ixodes ricinus
TTACACCGATGGCGACGCCGACACCGCTTAACTCGGAAACGGGTGCCTAAGAGCTGCGATCTAAAATCTATTATTTGATTAAAGTCGCTTTCCGATCTTATTAGCCTGCTTCGTCATATTGTCACACGTCAAACATACAACCAAATTTCATTTGTCTCTTAATCTTCAAAATGCACAATTGATTAATTGGTCCAAATACACAGAATAATCTTCACTTTAAGGATGTTGACAATAGTTAAGTAATTATATGAGACTCATGCAATATAAATCAATCAACTAGTGTCTTGGCGAGTGCATATGACTTATTGCTTGCACGACCAAAACGGGCTCATATATCATTATCAGGGCTATATTTGCACGCGTATATGACGATATATGGCCGTATTTACGCATTTATATGGCCACATCTGGACGTATTTGCCCACTTATATTGCGATATCTTGCCGTATCTGCTCCCATAAGTAAGCGGACATTGCCATATCTGACTCCTTATATTATCATATATGGCCGCATATAAAATATATCAGGACCATATCTGACATTTTCGTACGGATGGGTCTCGCAAGAACCCTCTCCTGAAGCCGTGGTAATGGTAAAACAGAGGTGGTTATCATCAAGATGAGACTTACTTGGCATGGGTATATATATAAGTTCAAAATGTTTCGATGGGGTACAAGTTAAAGATTTTACGGGGTCTATAGTTCAAAGACAACAAATGATCACCGTCCTTGAATGCCGGGAATAGCCTTTCACTACCTTCCAGTCAAATGAAAGACGTCCCTGTGCCAGCGTAGTGGGTGAATAATAAGGCGAGAACTCACTGTTTATGTTTTTCGTATTCTTGAGGATTTTGGAAGAAATGTCATCGGGTCAACTGGGACGATGAGACTTCGAGGCGATCGATTAAGGCCGGCAATGCCGGCGGAGGAGATATTTATACGAGCCATAGTATTCTAAGAAGCAGGGAGAACTGTTGAAATGTCGACCGGGCTCTCGCAAGTGAAGCCTAGAAGCGAAGCACTTGTACATTACTGAAGAACAGGAAGTTTTCGAGGATAGCGCAGCCGTGGTCATCATTGAACCGAAGATAGAAGGCAGAGTCGTCACTTGGAGAAACCAGGGTCCAGACCTTTTGGGATTAGATTGCATGAGAATGTGTAGGTCTCTAATAAAATATTTATGCTTTCCCTACCGAAAAAATCTAGTATAAATGTTCACTATCCGAATTATGGAACCGAAGTTTGCTTCTGGAAGCCTGAAGCACAGGTTGCAGACAAAGGAATAATTTCTTGAAAACCTAAAAATCCAGATAGATTCCAGACCGAACGCAGATTGATTTCCGGTCCTATATTCCGGATAGCGAAAAGTTATACTGGATTTCTCGGTGGAGTTGCCACCTCTTTTTATCTGGCGGGTGCATTCCTTTAAGACAATCATAGTAGGTGTCCCATGCTTGCACACAGAGCTTTTGTTTCGCTTTTCTGAAGAGACGTTTTTTCTTGTATCTCAGAGACCTGATAGAATTGTTGTACTAGAGACGGCGGCCGTCACTGGGGATCCGTATCAGTAGCACAAATCGCTGAACAAGATCCTGCAGCTTATTCCAAAACGGGAGCCAATTGCATTGAACGGTCCTTGAAGTGTGCGCTACTAGGGATGCCTTATATTATGCTCTCAATTCTAGATTTATTGCAGCGTAATCGGCCCAGTTAAAATCATGTATCATTTTTTAGACAAAATTTTTCGCATTTGTACGCTGAGCAAAAACGACTTGCAATATATGATCACTGAAACCGTTAATATAGTAGATATAAAAAACAAGACCAGGTGACGACGACAAATATAGATCCGGGATATTGTTTAGTCGAGTGTTTGAGTCAACCTTTGCGATAGGTTGAACGTTAAACACAATCCAAGGAATTTTCTCAAGTCACTTGGACCTTTAGACAAGAGACTCGACCAGCATATATCCGGGATGAATTGAAGTCACGAAACATCAAAATATCAGCATGCGGAAAACGGTTTCTTATTTCTAACTAGGCGAAGTGCAGTTTTGATGTGAAATTATCATCACTGTTGGTCTGTAGCAAGCCACAAGTACAAGTCTTCACAGTCTTACGTCGGCGGTACCCAAAGCACGTCACCAGGCCCCAACGCACGATACACGACACCCGACCTCCCCATCTTCCCTTCACCCCTAGGCTGTGTGTGCGGTGGGAGGTACTCGCTTGCCGTACCAATCAGGCATCTCCCTTTCATCACCTGACCCCATTCTGTTCGTGATGGAACGTGAACACGTGGCAAAATAATAATTGAAAACGAGCGTGATGGTGAGTAAATACGAATACTTGAAGTGATAAAACATCGAGGAGAGGGACGGAAACAGGGCCTCTTTATCATGAAAGAAGTCCGGTATCCGTCCCAGTTCTTTATGTTTATTCTTTCAATTATACGTGGCAAATGATAGAAGTGCTGCTGGCCCAAAGATCCCGTAGCTTCCACAGTGCTGGCTGCCTAGGGGTGAACGGCTGGGGAAAGTAACTTTTGCCCGAACTTTCAAACGACGGGCTAATCTTTTAGGGGAGAAGAGCGACGTTCGGGTACACAAACGAGGGTCCGAGAAAGAGGGGAGTTCCTCCCTTCCCTTGTCTTGAACTGTTTCGCACGCTGCGCGATTTGTGAGTTGAATAGAAAAGCTAAAAAATGAAAAGTTAACAAATCGTTTCATGGCCCCTTTAACAAGGTCATAAATACGCGCGAAACGTTCTAGGGCATTGACAAGGAATTTGGGATAAGCTTTTTATTCCGGTCATTTGTTGTTCACAATGGTCGAAGCTTACGGTGTGACCTTGCTAGACGAAAAAGCAAGAAAGCTGGGGAGTTTGCGACCATGTCCTGTTTCCTCACGCTTTAAATGTGTTAACCTCACTGGTGATGTGCCCTTCCGCTTGTTGCCAATAAGCCGTTCATTCCTAAGCTGACAGTGCAGTGGAAGCTACGTGCTCATTTGAACAGTAACACGTCTATCTTTCGCCACGTAACTGCGCTCTCGTTCATACCAATGCGCAAAGGAAGGGACGGGTCAGGTGATCAAAGTAATTGTTTGATTGGTTCTGGTGAGCTCGTAGCTCCCACTGCACTGTCTTAGGGATAAAAAAGGTATATTATCGTCGTGATGACGTGACGCTGTGAATCTGCCTTGCCTGGAGTTCGTGAGCGATGGCCTTCCAGCGATGTCTTTACACGTAAGCTTCTCTGCTTCGCCTTTCAAGCCAGCCTTTGTGCGTCTCTTGAGTACTTCGCACGAGGCCTTGCGCTCCGATGGCCGTCGTTTATTTGCTCTGATGTCTCTTTCACGACATTTCATCATGCAAAATATTTTTCTTTGTTTAAAGCTCAATAAAACGAACTTTTTCATTTGGGACAAAAGTATTTTCAAAATAAATGAGTAATTATCTCGAAACTATTGCCCGAAAGTAATTCATTACATTACCAAATTACCAGCCTAGAAAAGTAAATAAATACATTACTCACTACCACGCAAAGTAATTTAATTACTGTAAATTTATTACAGTAATGTCATTACTCCATCTTTGGTTGCTACGGACGAATACATGGGACTGGATTTCGCCCCGAAAGAACCATCGTGAAAAAATTGCACGTGGAATTTACGCGTCTAAAAGGAATAGACATACGAAGCCTAGATTTCACACTTACCCCGACAGAGGTTTGCCGGGAATCGCTTGTTTCTGGAATATTAATGCGAAAGCATTAACTGTCCTATGTAGTGAAGCCGACAAACGGCACCGAAATTCCCATTGGCTGCGACGCGTCATGTGCATGGCTTCATAGCAACGGCGTCATCGTTGCTAAGGAGCCAGCCAAACTGCTTGCGGCGCAACGCAAAGAGTAAAAACACGTAAAAGATTAAACAAAGAAACTTAAGACTGCTTAGGTAGGAATTCGAAAGGCATTCCTACGCTCAGCGGATTCCTACAAACAGCGCGCCACGTCGCCTTCATTCACACGGCACTCCGGCCGTGACATCACGCTCCGCCATTGCGCAGGGGCGGTACCCCAGCCGGCTCCAGGACTTCCGTGACGTTGCATCTGCGTTGCTGTGCTTTTCTTTGTGTCCTTTTTCTGAGGCGCGTCCGCCTTGACCTTGAGCGCCTCGCCGCCTTTCGTGAAGAAGCATCTGCGTTGCTGCGCTTTTGGCCAATTGGGATTTAGGTGCCGTTTCGCTCAGCCAAAGGGAACTTAGGTGCCATTTTTCGCTTCTAGAAACGGAATTTAGGTGCAGTTCGTGGTACATACTTACGAACACCAACTTCTCTTCATGGGACAGTTAATGCTTTCACATTTATACTGGAATGACGTTAATTTTCTCAGGGAAGGTTCATGTCAACAAAATGAATAATGACTTTGAAAAAAAATTGTACATTTCGGCCTGGGCGGGAATCGAACCCGGGCTACACGGGGTGCAGACGAACACACTTAGCCGACGCCACGGCGGCTCCACGGGTCCGGCTGACTAAAGATGTGCCTAGTTCATGCGTCATGCTTTCGCATTCCCACACGTAAGCAGTCTTAAGTGTTTCTACCGAGGTTTTGTGACGGCAACTTTTGGTCCTTGATGCGTCTTGAGATGCCTACTGCAGACAACGAACGCATAAGGAATTGCTGAAGTATACAGTCTGAAACAATTTGAATCGTTTGCATGACGATACGATTTTGGTCTTGTATTTATTGGAAACATGGCAGGTCTCGACAAACTCATTAGGTGTAAGAAATTGAGTTGTATTAGCGTCCGATACGGGATACTGTCTGTCGAAAATCATAACATGTGTGGAGGTCTGCTAAAAATACACCGAGAGACACATCTGTTTAGAACATGTTGTCAAAGCAGAGTCGGGCTCTCTTCTTGATTTTACAGCCGACGAACACTGAACTGAAGGAGCAATTATTTTGAATCTAACATGATCGGTTCGAGATCTTTGTTTTCCAGGATAGAAATATGGGTGTGTGCTATGTACCTGCTTGTTACCATCACACCGAAGAAAAGAAAATCCGGCGGATTCCTTTGTTTTTGGTATACCCCAAATAGCGAAAGAGCTGGATAAAAACATCAACTAAGTTATAAATCTTGTACGGACAATTCGCTTTATCACACAAATGTGCACTGAAGCAACTTCTGTGCAGTCAGAGCTCCTTGAAGGGTGTGCTGGCCTGCATTTCAACTTTGATGCACTTCACGTCGTCGTCGCATGTGATCCGGTTTCAAAGTGTTGTTTTTTTCATCCTCAAATATTGCGGGCACCTCGAATCATCGATCAAAGTTGTGCACAGGCACTCTTCGCTTTCAAAAACAAGCATAAAGTTGACCCCACGAATAGTAATTTCGTCGCTCATAACCCACTTAATTTAACGCTGTCACGTACTGCATCAGAAACAACCACTGAACTTGCGAAGCCATCGTGTCGCGTGCTAGGAAGGCAAAACCTGTTTGAAACTTTATTACCGACGCTTGGCATTGCTCTATGGCACTGAGACGATAAAAAAGTCTTCGTGATTAGATATTGAGAAGGTAAATTCTAACCTCACGTCGAGTGCTCATGCATTTGTCCATAACAACGGCCCTAGGAACTGTTTGTTTGCAGCACAGCGCCGTGGCGAGACGTCATCACTTCCTGTGTCAATGTAGCTTCAAAAGTAAGACATGCAGTGACAGATTTTTATAATCGTAAGTAACAGCGCCATATAGACATTGACTTATTAAAAACGCAGAACGTGTTATGTATTCACGTTCGATACGTTCTTTTGGTGGTCGTATTGGCTAAAGTCGCGACCTTATGGGCTCTGGAAGGGTGAAAGGAGGCTTTGCGGTAGTGACGCTTTGCGTTTATTAGGTTCACAGTGATCATATTTGCATCTTCTTATTTGTTCACTAAGGAGTGAGCGAAATAACGGTTTTCTGCAAAGTACAATGTGTAAAAAATTAGAGTAGTTTTCTTCACCACAAAAATAAACTACGCATCGCCAGAAATCTATTTTCCGCCGAAATGCAGCCCTAGAGGTTCGAACCAGATGCTGAAGTTTCAGAACTAATGGGTATTTTATTCAAAATCTATAAGTGATTTTTTGAAATTTTCAATCGGAAAATGGCTGCCGATTGAGATCTCGAATACATGGAGTTGAATGGCGCCATCTACCGAAAGGGACACAAACGGTCCCCATTTTATTATTAACATTTGCTGGAAATCACCTATAACTTCTGAATGATGTAAAGGAGAGTTTTGAAATTTCGAAATCAGGTTCGAGCCGTTAGCGCTACATGTTGGCGGAGAATGAGCGTTCGGGACAGCTTAATTTATTTTTTCGGCGAAGAAAATTTTGTAAATTTGTGGTGGACACATGATAATGTGTGATAAAAACATATGATAATGTTTATTTAGGATTTAGCGCCACGTCATTTGAAACCCCTCATTGCCATTAGGGTCAGCGTTTATGACTAAATAAGTTATGCAGATGGAAACCCCACTATTCGTCATATCAGAGTGTTCTTTTATTATTTCCCAAAAACAATATCTACTTTTGTTTTGATTGGTTAGCACAATGAGTTTCTATTGTATACATCATAACCTTAACTTGGGTTGACTTTCTTGAAGCTCATCGTGCTTAAAATTAATGGAACAAAAATATGGCGGCGTCGACGATTGGCCTCAGACTGGAGGCGTTGGTATTATATTTCGGTTGCAGGTTCCGGTACTTTCGCTGTGGTTGTTGCCACCGGTTTTATCGTCACTGGCAGGAATTCTTTGACGCATTTTCCGTCGGTGCAGACACCAGTGCGCAGCAGGAACAGCTGTAATAAATATATCTATATATGTATGTCGATATATAAAGAGTGTTTCATTTTACTTGTAATACAATTTTTTTAAAATGTGAGGGACTCTTTGCGGGTGCCGTCCTCACAGTGTATTCAACGGGCTCGGCGGATGTTAGACGGGGCGATATATATCACGATAAATCGGCTAATTAACTAAAATTCCCTTAATAACTTTTAAGTATTGGTTTAATGCGTCAGGTTCCTTTTGGAGTTTTAAAGCCAATCACTAATTACCGCTAGACCAATTTATACAATTTGCGAAATGTAATGGTGTTCGAGATATGTATTCGTAAGTTTTCGCATGTTCATCGGCAGTTCAGAATGTCCGGCAAACAAAGAGCGCCTGGTTATTTAGTGTGGGGTGCCCTAAGTAACACGGAGAAGAGTGACTGGCACTTCGTTGATATATAAGCAGCTTCCGGTCGATACTCCCACCAACCACGCGCTGCAGATAAAGAAGAGGTTGGTGACCTGCTCTGTAGGTCACTTTTGTACATCGATAATGAGGCGCACTTTTTGCGCGCAGTTTTTGAATTGCCGATAAACATTAAAAAAAACTATCGCTAAGTATCTGAAAAATGATTTGCCTTTTCCTAAATTATATTGTATTTTATCATCGAAAAAAAAACACCTTGCTTTTGGAAGCAATCATACTATCGTTTAACTAACGCTAGTTAATTTTTTACCATATAGTATTAGGTTGGGGATAGGTATGAACGTCAAGTAGCGCCAATTAAAACTCAACAATGTTTCCTGGTGGATTGTGTCCCTCTTCAAAATACTTGCTACAAACAATAATGCGGTTCACGGGGGCATTTTTTTAGACTGAGCTGATATTACTTAAGAAATATAAAGCTTGATAATAAGTCCAGGAATGACGAAAAATAATAATGTGTAATATCAATGGGCCGTGCTTGAACTAGCAGAGCATATCCGAAGATTTGTATAACAAGCAAAAGGGCAAACAGCGTACACACAGAAAAAAGTAGAAATTCACACCGGACAAACGCTGACTCTCAACTGAACTTTAATAAAACAAAATCAGCAACACCAAACACACCACGGGGTGGTCAGTCTGGCTGACGTATTTCGTACCTCCTTTTTTTAATCGTATAGGCTTCTAAATTTTTCCGAGTCAGTCAGTCTCTGCTCTTGCCAATAATCTCTGCTCTTTCGAAGATGGGTCGACACCCATAGCTCGCACAATGAAGGGGCAAGTGCCCCCCCTCCCCCCCTCAAACCGCTCCCATTTTTGATTGTAGCGACCGGTCACGCTCCTGCGTTTTGTGGTTAACGTATCTGCCCATCTGAACAATATAGGTTGTTTTTTTATGAGCAAGTAAAGTTTTATGAAAAAAAAAACAACCTCCAATCTTGCAGTCAGTATGTTTATTTTCGCGCTTTAACCAGCAAGTGGGATCATTGCCTTTATTATTCGCAACTCTAGGGCAAAGTTGCACGAACTTGCAGCCGGTCGAAAACACCAAGGGCACATCGTACCCCAGCGCAACTTGTTTCAAGTTCTGTGCAACCTTGTGTAGGTACGGAGTGACAAGCGGTCTTCTGCTCGGTCTTTCTTTCCGAGGGCGACGTGCGCAAACAGATGCAATGGAAAAAACCTTGGAGGTCCAAAATGCCTGACGCCCTTCATCACCCTACCCTACCCCATATCTGCCTCATTTTATGGCAATGGAACTGTCGCAGCCTCGAACGCAAAAAGAACACACTCCTGCAGCATGTTTCACACAGGGACGCTGCCGGATATTATTGCCTTGAAGAGACCTACCGCGACTTTCAACTTCCCGTCTATGACAGTTTTATACAACCCAGCATTGTCCCTAGACACAAAGGACGCCAAACACCTCCTCCACCTCAAGCAATGACGGTCATATACGTGCATGGTGCGCCAACATCGGGAACACCGTGGCCAAATATACGCAACATGTTAAACGCACTGAAGGGCACCCCTGTATTAACACCCACCTCCTCAACCTTCGGGAAAACGCCGCCAAGTCGTTAAGATCTTGAAGAAGCACAAATCCAGAACCACTCTTCAAGGGAAGATCGCACGTCTTACTTACGAAGCTCGGGAGTATGCAGACCAACAAGCCACCGACATATGGCTTCAGACATTCGAGAATATGAACGATCATCTCCACACTTTTAGGATGAGGCAGATCATGCGCAGCCTGCTGGGCCAGAGCCGACCCCGTAACACTTATTTTAGAAACTGCAACTGGCATTAGACGCGTCGCCGTCATAAAAAGGACCAAATCAGAGATGTTTTCTATCCGCACTCTCTACAGAGCATTCAAAACCTCCACTACCGCCATTTACCACCCGAACCTGTGACAAAGGGTATCAACTTATACCTCCCGTTAGAGGAGCTCTTTGTAGTTCTTCGTTTTTTTACGCGTACCATAAATCCTGTACCTGGCGAAATCACATACGGAATCCTCCGAAATCTCCCTGATATCAAGCTACTTGAACTCCTAGATATTCTTAATGAGGTATTGCGCTCTAGAAACATCCCCGCGGCATGGAAAACTGTCAACGTTTTAGTCATCCCTAAACCTGGTAAAGCCCCAAACACCATCAACAGCCTCCGCCCCATCTTCATGACCTCCTGCTTAAGAAAGCTAATGGAGAAGATGGCGCTTATTCGGCTGGAGTGGCACCTCGACGCTCATAGCCACCTTGCTCCCACCATGGTCGGCTTCCACTCGATGTTACCACCCAGGGTGTTGCCCGCCGCATTCGTGAAGATATATGCACTTACAAAAGCACGAGACAACTCCGTACAATTGCCGGAGTGGACATTAAAAAGGCTTTAGATGGAGTAGACCAGTCGGCCATTCTACACAACCTCTCTGACACTCGCCCTGGTCCAAGACTTCTTAATTACATTGAGAACTTCCTTACAGACCGGACGATTAGAATCATATGCCCGGACGGTTACCCATCCGTTCCTCACCCTCTCACCAAGGGAACACCACAAGGCTCTGTCTTATCACGAACAATATTTAATCTCGTCATAAATGATCTTCTTCACACACTTTCAAAACTCCCTAACCTCCGACATGCCATTTATGCAGATGATGTGACCATATAGTCCTCAACTGGCAGCCCACCAGAACAAGCGGAAACTACCCAGGCAAGACACAATATAATTCAAAGCCACGCCTGCAGCGTAGGCCTCACCTGCTCCTCCGACAGATTGACTTATACTGTGGTATCCAACGATGACACTCAAAAAGGAGAAGCATACCGTAACCTCATACAACTGCGTATCGATAATAACCCCATACCCCACCGCAATTAGATTAAACTCCTTGGATTCATCTTCTATTACGAAGGACGTACTATGGTCTGGGTAAAGACCATTCTAAAACAACTAGAGCGAATTCTCCACATACTCCGGCGTATCGCACGACAACGCCACGGCTTACGGGAGCGCGAACTTCGCTAAGTTATCCAGGCACTCGCGTAGACACGACTTGTGTATGGGTATCTGCACCAGGCATTCACTACCATCCAGACAAACAAAATCGAGGCTTTCCTACGCAAGTTTACCTGTACCGCCCTTGGAGTTCTTGTATTTGACACCAATATAAAAAATAGCGGACACTGCACTCTTCAACACACTTAAAGAAAAAACAGCGGCCAATCACCAGGCCCAGTTACACCGTCTCTCAACCAAAGCCTAGGTCACCTTACAGAGCACCTGTCCCCCCTCCCCCCCCCTTTCCCTCCGCCCCCAACACCATGGCACGGCGTGCCACGAATAGAAGTCCGCCCCATTCAGCGAAGCATGGATCCAGGTAGAAACAAGACGACCCGTCGAAACTATGCTCACTATTTCCCGACGCTGTCCCGCAACACATATATACTACTACACAGACGGTCATATACAACCAGATCGGATCATCACTGCAGTCATTGGCCCCAGCTCCACAGTTACCCGCCTGACTAAACGTTGACTCCAAATAAAACTTCAGTAGCTCCATGATCCCGTCAGTGCACACGCCGCGAGCTAAGTGGACCTGCATAAACCTGAACTTGATCAAGTGTATTATTCCCCTTTTAAATAATTCCAAACACGGGGCTATACATATATATATTTATTTTTTCAGAAAAAAGCTACGAACATAAAGTTATGGCGGATGTTTTGAACGAATAAAACGTAAGGTGGCGCATTTTTAAATGTGTCTCGGCTTGTTGCGTCTGCTCTGTGAAAGTGTCATTTTCATACCAAAGTTTTATGCGTTGGTTTTGCTCATAGCTGTTCTCGAATTTTGTTGTTAGAATCCCTTCTTTATATACATGTCCTTTTCTAATTCTACGCTTTTGCTCTAATCTTTTTTTTTTTTTTTTTACAGGGCAGAGTTGTTTTTGATGGATTTGTCTGAAATATCGGAGGCTGGGGAATTAGTTTTTCTACTAAGGTTAAAAATAATGTTATTCACTCAACTCAGCTCCTTTATGAAGTTTATTTTCACATCTATTTGCACGTGAAATTTAATATTTATTTTTCATATTTGTTCACCAGGAAACATTTCCACCTTCTCGGATCCAATCACTCTATAGCTTTATATTTTATAGCTCCTAACTAATTTTAATTTTTGTGTTTGTACTATTTTGTATTAGCATGTCTTGAATGTGATCACGTAGAGATAGCTGCATTTGTGAATTAAAATTTTATTATTACTTTCTTCTTCTTCATATTATTATTATTATTAATATTGAATTATCCTTACGAAGTACCAGCCGATGTTCATGACCGGGTGATACGGGATATTGTAAATATCTTGTGAGGAATAAAAAGTAAAACCCTCAAGAGCTCCCAAGTAATAAACATCCTAAAAATGTATTTTTTTTATTGAAGCAATCGGGCTCGATATAAATATTCCTAACGATAAAAATACGTTCACTCAGACAGAATCCACAGTATGCGGCAAAGCCAACTATCAAGGCAGAGCCTTTCGGAGTTTACTACTGTTTATATCCCCACTTCTTGCATAGGAACAATAGGAGAAAACTTTTTCTTTTGTTATAAATGTCGATTAGTTAACCGAGGTGCCTACGAAAATAAAGCAACCAGTCCTAAAAAAAAACTGGCCTACTTTAATATTAAAAAGAGAAAGACCGGGGACACCTAAGCACTTCTTATGAGTGGCGAATGCGAAAGCATGAATATCGTTTTTCCGCTCCCTTAGTTCATCTGCGGCGTAGTGGCGCGGACGGCCACGTTTCGCCGGCCGACGGCCGAGCGCGAGCTCTCGTGAAATGGCCGCGCCGCGCCAAGCTTGATTGTACATCCTCTGCGGAGTTTGCCCGGACGGGCTCTACCGCCCGGGCAGATCGGGCGTTCTTATGGCGCTTTCACATAGAAGCGGATCCCCAAACGCAAAGCGGATCCGCGCGTTCTCAACCGCAAAGCGGCTAGGATCGAGTGGTTGGAGCGCGTTTTTGCCAACCGCTTCGGGACCGATTTCTGCCAACCGCTTTCACGAACCGCAAAACGGCAACCAATCGCAACGCGACGCTGACTTGACGTCAGTGACTTTCGAAACAAGATGGCACCTGTCGCTGGTGAGGCGTCCAAGGCGCTGTAGTCCTAGCGTTACAGCAGACAAATCAACGGAGAAACGTGATGTTCACATCCGTCACTTGAATCCGCCATGAAAATAATTGACTCATAATCTTAACGGGCTTCGCACCGGTGATTTGGTTGTTTATTATTCCGGGTGCCACAACCCGAAGCTCGCTGTTTTGTTAGTCTTTGCCCGTAGAACGTCGGAACCTGCCCCTGATCTACCGAAATGTCAGCCTTCGTACCCACTAAGACAGTCGCGTGAACTATTGAAAGCTTTCGGCACCGTGCATGACAACCCCGAAGGCCGATAGAGACGTCATGAGCCTGATTGCGCAGCCAAGGCACTACCGCGGAGCTGGCAGGGTACCTGCGCTAGCTCGACCTGTAATGTTTACTACTAACAAAAGAAAATATAGGAAACATACTCAAGAAATAAAGTGTACGTACCAGATGATGCAGAGGTAATCCATACGGCGTTTATTTGAGCTTAATGCCAAACAAACAGTAGACTCGATCGACGTGCGAGTGACGAGAGGAGAGTCCGCCACCAACGAAGCCATGACCGGCTAGCACCGAACACATTCCCCGCACCACGGTCTACACCACCGCTCACAACTTCGAAAATGATAAGAGCGAACAACGAGGGTGGAAAACTGGCACTCTATCCCGAAAACAAGGTCAGCTATTCATGCGGGACGGGTCCACTTCGAAGAAAAGGTCGGGGGCATCCTGTTCTGAGTCAGCAAGGCGCGCCTAGCTGGGCTTTGCTTGTGGGCGAAGTCGAGGGAATTACAGGTGAGTTTCGCGGGTCCATGCCGCTTTTCTCGCTGCCTCAACTCGTGATGCGTGCGAACATCCCGAAGAAAAATCTTCAGAGTGCCAAAATAGCAAACTTTTGGCTTTGGATCGTGGATTAAAGTGGATTTTGGATTGTAAAACAGGGTTGCCAAACGTAAGTCTCTAAAAGATCACGCGTGATCGCCGAGAAACCGCCAACCGCCTCCGCCAACCGCTTCTCCGGTGTGTCTGAACAGGCGTCTCTCGCGAACCGCATCCGCAACCGCATCGCGAACGCGGATCCGCTTCCAGTATGAATGCGCCATTACGGCGGCCGGGCCGCTGCGTGCGCTGCGCCGCCATGGAGGGGCTTCTCTGGTGGCGTTTTTTGTAACTACGCCGCACGAGAGCCAGTGAGGAGCCTCGTTCCTCGATGACGCGCGCCAGCCAATGGGAGCATACGCAACAGATTTCTGCTACAGACGACATTGGGACAGAGGAAGGGGCCGTTTGGCACGGCTTCAAAGCTGATGACGTCGGTTCACCTCATGGGACAGTTAATGCTTTCGCAATAAAAACGAAAGACGTTTACAATCCCCTGTAACGGCCGAATTAGATCGTAGCTCTTGAGGAGGAGGAGGAGGGCGTAGAGGAGGTACGTAGAGGAGGGTATGCCCCTACTCCTCCTCAGTGCCCTCTCCTCCTCTCCTCCTCCTCCTCCTCCTCCCCTCCTCCCCCTCCTCCTCCCTCCTCCTCCTCTCCTTCTCTCGTCCTCCTCCTCCCTCCTCCTCCTCTATTCTCCTTTCTTCCTCCTCCCCTCCCTCCTTCCTCGTGACGTCACTGATGACCCTCGTGAGGTCACTCGGCCCTAGGGACCTAGTGACGTCACTCGTGAGAGCTTGTCTTCACGAGTGACGTGATTATGGGGAAACTTCCCATTTTGCAACGCGCGGTTACGCCGACGGCGATGGCGACGGCGACGCCGCTCAAGTCCAAAACAGGGCGCCTGAGAGCTGCGCTCTATAAATAAAATAATCTGAAACACTAAAAACATATTTGGAGACCCCTCAAGTCTACCTCGTCGATTGTACTTCCAAGCACTATCCACGCTTTTCCAGGCATGTCCAATACGAAAGAACACCTCAACAGAAAAAAATGAATTCGCCAAGTTTGCCCTTTGCTTCGGAATGGTGGGGAATGGTGGGGACGGGTCCCTGTTCACAAAATGGGGAAGGTGGCAGTTGCGAGTTTGCTCTCAAGTTTTGGCGGGTCGAGCAAGTTGGCCCTGTGTCTACTGGTCTAATTCCCAACAGCCAACGAACCGAGGAACTTGGGATGGACATCGGCAAAGACTGGTAAATGCGAGTGATTATAGTGACTGATTGCTTTTCTGTCGCCTAGTGTGGCTTTCGAAGGAACGAGAGGAGCACTGCACTGACGGACGTTGTGTAAGATCAAAGGACCTACGTAATTAAGGAAGGTTTGAGTTATAGTTTCAATTTTATTTACTATTAATTGTCAGATTAAAAAGCTCGCACCACATCGCGTACACTTACCTTACAGGGTGTTCCAGGATCCGCGTTCTCGAAAACGGATGGGCCAGCCCTTGCAGAGGCTACCAACAAGGGCTGAAGAGGCTCTAAGAATAGTACAAGTCGTCATTAGACAAATGTACTCACAGTACAAAACAAGCTCCAATGCGTAGTATAGAATGCCCCACTCATCTAATGTATTTATGTAAATTTCAATTATCGCACCAATTCGTAGGGCTTGTTTTGTTATGAATCCTCTTTTTCGCTGTCCAAAATTCATTCTTTCACGGTTTATTTTGCTGTATTAACGAAACTTGTGGTGAAAAACATACCCAACTATTAGTGATTAAGTCTTCTTTGATTGAGGTGCTTAGAAGGTTCAAATGTTCCTGTGCCCTTAAAAAAACTCCAAAACCGCGAACTGTTTCAAGAAGGCTTTTTGTGCACCATGAATATTTCTATGCGCGCAGGGATGGGGATTACTTTTGACTCGACGCAGAATGGGCAAGCAGCGAGCTCTTTGTTTCAGGAACTGAAACTGAATCGGTTTTGTGCAGAGTTCATCTGCCTAAGGGAAGCACTCTTGTGGTGGGCACCTTTACTTCCCCCAAGTGTAGATAATGTTACAATTGAAAACGAGCGTGTTGGTTAATAGATACAAAACTTGAAAGTATAGAACAGCGAGGACGAGGACGGGAACAGGACATCTTTCATTTAGCAACAACATAGAATGGCACAACGAAAACCGCCCCCAAAAGTCTCAAACGTTCTCAAAGAGGGAAAGGAGATAATAGTTAATAATAAATTCCACTAGCTGTGGCAGTCAGTACATTGGAGAGACTGGGAGATGCGTCAACCATCGACTCAGGGGACACAACCTGGAAGCTTCAAAGGCTTCAAATGGTCGTATCACCCGGTTGTCGTTCACGCCGCACGTGCGATGACTGTACTCCTTATTTCTCTGATACTAGAATACTGGGCAGGGCACAACAACTATTTGGGAGAGAAATCATCGAATCATTTGATCATTTGCCATGAGGACTGTAAACAACAACATTTCTGCACTTCATCATTATCATTGACAAAGACAGAGGCCGATTTCCTAACACCTGAGATGACCAGATTACTGACACTCGTCGTGACGTTACAGCTTTTTAAACTTTTATATTTATGGTACATTTCCTTGGGACTGCAAACAACAATAATTCTGCACCTTCATTATCACTGACAATGACGAAGGTCAAATTCTGGAAGTCAATCAGATATAACTAGATTAGTGATACTTCGTAGTGACGCCAGCGCGCTTCTCAAACTTTTATATTTAGTGTATTCCCTTTCACTTTTTAACTATTATCTCCTTTCCCTCTTTGAGAAAGTTGAGACTTTTGGGTGGCAGGTTTTCGTTGTGCCATTCTATGTTGCTGCTAAATGAAAGATGTCCTGTTCCCGTCCTCGGCCTCGCTGTTTTATACTTTCAAGTTTTGTATGTATGTGTGTAGGTAATGTTGATAAGCTTAGTCATATTGTGTCTGCTATTCTTGATATTTCCGTTGTCATCGGAATGAAGTTTAATCTGCCAAATGTCGGTTAAGCCAATGCCTCTTCTTGCATTCTTCAATCCAGTTTGCATAAATCTAATATTCACTTAATTTATTGTATTTATTTATTTTTATTTACTCCCAGGGGCCCGGAAGGCATTACAGAGGGGAGTGGACAGGACATCTATAATACAACACAGTAAATTAGGCAGGTGAAAAAAAAAGAAACATCAAACAAACTTGTTACTCGGAACAGAGAACATAGTTACTAACGGCATCTTTAAACTCGGCACTTTCAACTATGTCGAAGATGTGAGCGGGAAGGCGATTCCAATCCAAAGATGTCATTGGTATGTAAGACTGGTGAAAACTTGATGTGTGACAGGGAGGAATAGCTACTTTATTTTGATGATCGATACGCGAAGAAACATAAGAGGGTTCAGTCATCAAAAGTTGTCCGTAATGCCGGGTTGTAATGATAAACTTTATGAAACAAGTAAGACAGTCTGAATACTTTTCTGCGGAGACAGTGGATAAGGCAGGCCCAGAGTGTTTTTCATTTCAGTCACGCTGGATGTGCGATGATAGTTATGTAAAATGAATCAGACGGGAACGGTTTTGAACGGCTTCAAGCGATGATGCAAGTGATTTGGCCGGATCCCAAATGGCAGCAGCGTATTCTAGTTTACTGCGGAGCAAAGATTTATAGAGAAGCAGTTTTAAGGACAGGGGAGCCAAAGAGAAATTTGTTTTTAAGAATGCCTAGCAGTGCGGTTAGTTGTATTAGTTGCATATTACATATTATATACATAGTTACGTCCAGTTCAAAATTGCAGTTGTGTACGCACGATGTCATTTCCTTTTTGTAAGCTGTGCTGGGCTGACTGTGATTATTTTTGTTATACCAATGACTGTGTTTTGGAAAATTGTGTGATTCTGTTGTTAGAAATGCATGTACCACCTACCCCCCTCATGTAATGCGTCCTCAAAGACGCCCTTGAGGTAAATAGATGAAATGAAATGAAAATATTCAATGTGAGTGTTCCAAAAAAGGTTGTTATTTATGTCATACGCCAAGATATTTATATGATCTTACGGGTTCCAGTAAAACATTGTCGATGTGGTAAGACGGACAGGTGTTAATTTAACGTGAGACTCTCATGGATTTGCACTTATTAATATTGAGTTTCATTTTCCATTAAGCACACCAGTGCGAAATATTGTTTAGGTTCGTCTGTCGTGATTGAACATCAGAATCATTAGTTATTTCACAGTAAATGACGCAATCGTAGGCGAAGAGACCAATGGTTGATGAGACATGTGCTGGGAGATCATTATTGAAGATTAGAACAAAAGAGGACCTAAGCAGAACCTTGTGAGACACCAGAAGTTACGGGGCAGGAGCGCGAGTTATTGTCGTTGACATGAACAAATCGGGAAGGATTAGATGAAAAGGATGTAATCCAAGCCAATAATTGACTATCAATGTTGAGTGTACTTAGTTTATACAAAAGGAGCCTATGTGAAACACTGTCGAATGCTTTAGCGAAGTCCAAAAATTAGCAATCAACCTGAGATGAACGATCCAGTGAGGTATGGATATTGTGAGTAAGTGTTAAAAGTTGAGATTCACATGAAAACTGTTTCCTGAAGCCGTGTTGAGCAGGGGTGAAAAATGCATGCGCGTTAAGAAATCTGACGAGGTGGGAATATATTATGTGTCTAAAATTTTGCAAAGAATGCTTGTTAACGAGATTCGACGGTAATCACTATGGCAGGATTTATCGCCACTTTCATGGATAGGGATCAGCCTCCCCACTCTCCAGTCTTCCGGCATGGTGCCGAGTTCAAGTGATTGCAGAAAACGTTTAGTCAATATAATAGGGGAGTACATTGAAGTGTTTTAGAAACATCGAGTTAATATTATCCACACCACTTGATGACGAAAAGTTTTAAATTATCAATAATTCTCACAATTCCGGAACAATCAACGTCAATGGGTCCATGGTACAAATACGTTTCATTTTCACTTTAATAATAGGTTTCGTTTCGTTTTCACTTGATTATTAGGCCTTTTTCACCAGCAAGAGACAGCCCTATTTTGAATTTTCTTTCGACTAATAACCCATCGTTTTTTTCCCTACACCATGATCCCAGATGTAAGTGGTCACATGGCACTTGTGAGTGATTTGTTATTGAACAAGTCGAGAAAATTTCCAATACCTCTGCAAAAGGTTATGCTGTACGGGCAAGTTTATTATGAGAAAATTTCCAAGAAATTGTTTTTTTTAATATTTCAAAAAAATTTAAGAATTAGCCGAATCTCACGTAACATCCACAATTGTCATAGAAAACAAAAACATTGACCATGAATTAAGGAAGCTAATAAAAAATAAACGCTGGGCATGTTAAAAAGTCGATTAAGTCTGTCTAACGCGACTAAACAAAACCTCGAAAAGATATTTAAAAAAAAAACATAGAAAAACATGTGCACGAAAGCAAACTGGATTTTCTTGAGTCTTTCAAAAAACAAATTAAAATAATCCTGAGAATAAAAAAAAATGTGGAAACCAAGAACGAAGATTATATTTCTATTTTTCCGTTATTATAAAATTAAACTTTATCAAAAATATGACAAAATCAACAATTTTCAATCTTTACTTTAAATCTGTTCTTTGCGCCCACCGCTCCCATGAATACCCTCCTTGTGTCTGCCCGGACTATAAATACGTCTATGCCTGTATTGCAGAAACGAGATTCCAGGAAAGAGAGAAATTCCCTCGATGGAGGTATATTTATTCGTGTTAAGGAAAGTATCGTTTCCAAATAAATGCGGATTGAAACCGAAAACGTTAAAAATATTTGGCTTCCTTGGGTAATGGTGAACGGCTGGCCGTCGGTCCTTTTTACAGACCACTAGGTACTCAACCGTGTCCTAAAATCAGTATTTGAAATTGCTTCTGTTATTGGATGCGCTGAAATTATAATTGGAGGTGACATCAATATGCCTGCAATTAATTGGAAAGCGAATAATCACAGGACTGGAGTAGGAGGAGAACTTTCCACCAAATTTCTCAGTCTTATGGATCTATGTTCACTTGAACAACACCTTTTTGAACCAACGCGGAAGGATGAACCAGTTCACATTCTAGATTTACTTAACACGCGAGACATTATATCGAAAACGCATGTCATTCCTGGCATCAGCGACCATAAAGTAGTCGGGTCAGATGTTATTCTAGCAAATACCGATATTCGTCGGTCAAAACCACGGAAGGTGTATTTATATAACAAAACAGACTATAACGGTATGACAAGGGCGCTCTACTCGTATTTTTTAAGGTTCGAAACGTTGGCTGAGGAAAGGAATATCGAAGATCTGTGGCGTGTTTTTAGGAATAAAATAACCGAATTCACTAATGGCTTTGTTCCTTCCTCTATCCTTACTCATTGTCATACACGTGATAAACCTTGGGTATCTCGCCAGCTTCGTAGCCTTATTAAAAGAAGCGAAGGGTGTTCCTAAGGTACCCTAGCACAGAACTTGCAACTGATCTTTCCAAGATACGCGTAACTAACTGTATACGTGAAAACCAGTATTCAAAAGCCAAACAACTAGATCTTGAAACATTTGAAAAGGTCTAGGGTGAAAAATAACTCGAAGGAATTTTCGAGATATGTGCGAGAACACTTGCAAAAGTGCAAAGGGATCATGATAAAGCCCAGCTTTTGAATTCGTTATTTTATTCCATGTTTAGAACAAGGCAACAGGCCCCGATAACATTCCTCCCTGTATTCTGAAGTCACGCTCTGCTATAATATCTCTGTATTGTTATGTTCTTTTTGAGAAAACTAAGTACCGCATCATTACCGCTAGATTGGAATCTTGGTCGGGTGGTTTCGATACACAAGGGAGGTCTAAGGAGTGTAGTCACAAATTACCGTCTAAGTTTACTATGTAGTGTCGAGTGTAAGGTAATTTAGCTTATTTTATACACAGTCTTAATTCATCACGTAAATTATTTTGGAATACGGCATTCGTCCCAGCATGACTTTCGCGAAGGTTACTCATGTGTGACCAAGTTAAGAGAGTATGTACATCAACTGGGTGAGGCTCTTGATGGCCTTGGTGATGTTGACTGCATTTTTCTCGACTTCAGCAAGGCCTTTGATGTTGTCTCCCATGATTTGTTAATCGCAGAACTTCACCATTACAAAACTGATAAAACGGTGGTATACTGGACACGCGAATATTTTTTTCTCCGTAAACAATCAGTTATGTTAAATGGTTGCCAGTCCGAATGCGCTGACATAACATCAGGAGTTCCGTAAGGATCTGTTCTTGGGTCACTGTTATTTATGTTGTATTTGAACAATATCGTCAATGTTGTGTCATCTTCTATGCGCCTCTTTGCGGAAGAGTGTGTTGTTTATCGAAACACGCGAGAGAGTGATGACAATGGTGTAGAGTCCCCGGGTGTGGGGACGTGTGTCAAGAACGACCAGTCCAGTCGGAGCTCTCAGGAAGACTGTTTTATATCACGAGACATTCCAATTATATCAAAGAAAACAAGGAAGAGAAAGAATGATGAGATAGGACAACACAGAGAAGAAAAGGAAGTGATAACGAAACATGATGAACACAACATTTCTCCCCCCTTAAATGACAAGTAAGGAAAACTAAAAGTGAATATAATACAGCCGAGAAAAAAGAGAAGGATAGAAATAGGACATAGCGTACAAGATACATAAACAACACACCATCAGTTACATATGTCAACACAGTTTCAACACGCATGCGAACAATACAGTTATTACATCGAAACACATTCACATCATTCAGACTTAGGTGTTCCTGGCCAGGAACTTTAAAGCTAATCACACTTACTTACACGCATTGATTTTCATGAACTCCTATGTACACTTCGTTAATCAAACAAAATCGCCATAGTACAAAGGTGGTCGACGGTTTCGACGTGGCCTTTGCAGTCCTGGCAGTCGGGGCGTTTCCATTACAGTGTCTGGCGAATGCGCTGCCCCTCCGGAGGGGAAAGGCTCACCGACCGGCGACTGTCCCCTTTGTCCCGAGCCACGTCCCGACGGCGTTGCACATGGCTCCATCCTGAGTTCACATGAGTGCCTTGGGGTCTCGAAGGGTGGCGGTGTATATGGTCGACGCTGTTGTCTTTGCCACCGTATCGGACTAGTCGTGGAAGGCTGTATGTGTGGTCGGTGCTGGTTTCGCTGCGACTGCGTGGGAGTAGCAGCGGTTGGCTGCCAGTCATGGTGGCACCATCTTGCACCTCCGGTAGGGGTTACACCTTGAGGAACTCTTTTAGCTTCACTTGAAGTGGGCTGTCCAAGTGCATCGTTCCTCGTTGCTGGCCTGTTCTGATTCTGCGTGATCGTCTCAGGCTCTGGAACGACCGACAACTTTGAAGCGTTCCACGCCCTGCCATCCTCAAGTCGGTACGTCCATCTCCCGACCTGCTTGATTATTCGCATAGGAAGAGTGAACGCTGGGCTTCCCTTGCGTATATGGCCCGGCTTCTTTACTCTAACAAGATCACCCACTCTAAAACGCGGTGTCTTGGCCGCCCGTCTTCCATCGGTGTAACAACCGCTCTTCTCTTGTCGTTGCCGTACGCGGTCGCGCATTCGCTGCATTTCCTCCATAGGGTTCTTAAGGAACTCCGTGTACGAGAGTCCAAGGATGTGTAGCCTGTTGCGCGGCTTGCGACCGTGGAGGAGAAGAGCGGGAGAAAGTCCCGTAGTAGCGTGCGGTGTACACCGGTAAATGAAAATGTAGTCGAGAACAGCGGCTTGTAGCGATCGGTTCTCGAGTGAAGCACACTGTACGTAGGACTTGAATGTGCGATTAAATCTTTCAACTTGCCCATTGGCTTGCGGGTGGTAGTTCGAGACCAGCTGGTGCTTTATACCACGATGAGCCAGGAAATTCTTAAACTCCTCGGACGTAAACTGGGGCCCGTTGTCACTTACGACACTCTCTGGATACCCCTCGCGCGTGAAGACCATGTGCAGAAAATTTGTCACAGTCTTTGTGGTAACGTTAGGGCAGAACTGTATTTCCGGCCACTTGGAGAAGTAATCGACCATCGTGATTACATAGCGGAAAGCCGGTGGTGCTCTCTCGAAGGGACCGACAATGTCAATGCCGACCTTCGACCACGGCCGCTCAGGCAGTGGGACTGGTTGCAAGGGTGTTGGCGATGTCTTCGCGCTCTTGTCAGCGGTTCTGCAAACACCACATGCTTGTACTGCCGCTTTTACGTCCGCGTTCATGCGTGGCCACCAATAGAGATCACGAAGGCGAGTCTGTGTCCTAACGATGCCTGGGTGACCCTCGTGCGCTCGCGCGATGAGTGGTTTTCTCATGCTCGCAGGAACGACGAACTGATCGCCCCGTAGCAGTAGACCATCGTACACAGAGAGCGTGTCTTTCATGCTGTAGAAGATGGCTTCGTCAGAAGACGACTCCCTCCACGGTGGCCATTCCGAGGTGATAAACGACATCACGGCGGTGAGTTCCGGGTCGTCAGCTGTTTCCTGTTGAAGCTGAGCCTTTGTGATGCATTCGCCTTCCAGCGCGGTGAAAGACACGATCTCTTCGTCGAAATCTGTGCCACCTTCGTCAGCTGGTACAGGGAGCCTGGAAAGTGCGTCCGCGACCTGATTTTCGCTGCCCCGCTGGTATTCCACTTGGAAGTTATACTTCAGGAGGCGTGTCGACCACCGAGTGATTCGGAGTGGACGAAGTCCAGTTCCTCGCGTGCTCAACAAGGACGCGAGAGCCTGGTGGTCTGTGCGTAAGGTGAAACGGCGACCCCACAGGTAGGCGTGCCATTTCTCACACGCCCACAAGCAGGCAAGGGCTTCTCGCTCTCCCGTGGAATACTTGCGCTCAGCCGGAGTGAGCGTACGTGAAGCGAAGGCGACAGTCTGAACTTCCTTGCCGTGAAGCTGCTGCAGCACTGCTCCAAGTCCATAGGCGGAAGCATCCGTGGCTACGATGATGGGCAGGCCTGGATTGAACATCTTGAGAGTTTTTGCAGATGACAGCAACCTCTTCACACGCCGGAAGCTCTGGTCCGCATCTTGATCCCAAATGAAAGGCGTGTCCTTTCGGAGGTACCTACGCAGGGGTTCCACCTCTGAAGCCAGATGGGGTAGGAAACGAGAATAATATTCAACCATCCCGAGAAACGATCTCAGTTGCATCAGATCTGTTGGAATGGGAGCAGCCTGTAGGGCATCCACCTTTGGTTGCAAAGGAGCGATTCCGGCTCCACTAACTTTGTGTCCCAGAAACGAAAGTTCTGTGACGTCAAAAACACACTTGTTGTTCAGCTTCAAGCCCACGTCAGAAATCCGTTGGAGCACTTCCCGCAGGCGTTCCAGATGTTCTTGTGGGGTCCTGCCGAACACGACAATGTCGTCAAGGTAAAACAAAACACCTTGACAACCATGCAGGATCTTGGACATCATATTTTGAAAAATTGCTGGTGCGGAAGGATTGCTGGTGCGGAAGGCTTGTCCAGGAGGATCACTCGTCGGGGCGGGCCGACCGACGAATTTGGAGACCGAGCCGTTGCTTGCCCAGGAGAACGGTAAGGCCAAGGGACCTCCTCGTCGCCAGAAATGAATGTAGAGTCCCCGGGTGTGGGGACGTGTGTCCAGAACGACCAGTCCAGTCGGAGCTCTCAGGAAGACTGTTTTATATCACGAGACATTTCAATTATATCAAAGAAAACAAGGAAGAGAAAGAATGATGAGATAGGACAACACAGAGAAGAAAAAGGAAGTGATAACGAAACATGATGAACACAACAAATGGCATTCTACAGGCAGATATAAGTGCTATTACTGATTGGCACAATCTGTGGGAAATTAATATTAATCTTAAGAAAACTGTTCATATTTCTTTTACTGGACGTCTTGTTTCATCCCTCGCTGCTTATACAATTCAGAACAAACCCATCGTTGTCGCCTACGAATACTACTATTTTAAGGTATTCTCAATCTCGACCACAGGCTAGAATAAGCACGTTGCTTATACTGTTTCTAAAGCCTCAAGAATGCTTGGCGTCCTCTCTCGTAATTTATGCTTGTGCCACCTTCCCTGAAGGACAAATTCTTCATTTTTTGCATGTTCGTTAAATTTTGAGAATATAATGGCACCATATGGCACCCCTAATCTACTATGCAAATAACTAAGCTAGGAAAAGTACGAAACTGGGCTGCCCGTTTTGTATTGAACAATTTTGAGAGGCGATTTAGTATGTCACGCACGAAAGAGAGACTGGGATGGATGAAGTTAAGCTTTAGGAGGATGAGCCTTTGACTGAAATTATTTTATATTATATTTTATTGTAGGACTGGGATTGACAGAGGAAACCACCATCACCCGCCACATTACATATCGCAACAGAATGCTTGTATAAGGTTAAGCGATTCCGCTGTAAAACTGGTGTCTTTAAGAACTCCCGTTTTTGCGTAACAATACGAGATTGGATCTGTTTGCCAGACTCGGTAGTTAACATTGTTCCTTACGATTTGTTTTATTTAGCACTAACATCGAGCTGTTTCGAAAACCGCATTTTTAAGGAGCCTGTATTTTCTTGTGATATTGAAATATTAATGAGTAATTAGTATTGTTTTCTTGGCTTTTGTAAAAATATTTATATTTTTCATTATCGATCCCCCCCCCCTTTACTGTAATGCCCCACGGCGCTGTATGAATTTGAATAAATAAATAAGTATCTTAATTTTAGTTTCAGCAAATCTTGAGAAAGTTTTCTAGTCTCGAGCGACTGGAAAGAAAGTGAATGTTGCTTTCATTTTGAGTCCGAGTGAATGAACGGATGGATTGTAGGATTACCCCCGGTGTTCCTTACGTGTATTACTTGCAAACTGTTCGAGCGTGTATTATATAGCTCAAAGCATAGTGTTTTAGATTCTAGTACTTTCTTTTTCTAGAGCAAAGCATGACTTTCGTCGTAGGTTCGTGCGCCACCCCGGTAGCAGCATTCACTCGTTTCGCTTAAAATGCCATAGACAAATAATAACGTGTGAATTGAGTATTTCTAGATTCCTGTGAACGTTTCAACACCGTGCGCGATATTTATAATTGGGAAAACTTTTACCTTAAGGTATTAACTATAAAATGTTAAACTGGGTAGCTAAATATTCGCCTGGTTCCGAACAAAGTGTCAAATAAAGGTAAGAATTCTTTGCTGGTATTCGTAACATCAGGGGTGCCGCGTGGAAGCATGCTGGGACTTTTGTTTTCTTCTGATATTTATTCACATGTTTTGCGAGACATTCAATCTCATATAAAATTATTTGCAGACAATTCTGTAGTATACTAAATGGCCGAAACCGATGCGGATGATCGTATAAGGGGAAACAATTTAAAAGTGCTGAAAATTGGGAACGTTGAGAAATATGCTAAATTTAAAACGTGCAAATATATGTTGTTGTTTTTTGTGTAACTTTCCCGACTCTGAGGTGAAATTGTAATCGCTTGAACAAATATAAGTCCCGCAGGTCTACTTTTTGTCCAATCTTAAAATGGAATAATTACTCGATAATATTATGGGAAAGCCTAGCAGAATGTCGTGTTTTAATCGTAAAAAGTTTAAGAATAGACCCTTTTCAGAAGTGCATTCAAGCAACATTGGCGGTCGCCATTGCTTGGACACGAAGCGCGTGATGGGATCCGAGTTTACGCCGAACGCTGCCGCAGCCGTCGTGTCCAATCCACGCTCAGAGTGCGTGAGCAAGCAGATGGCGGACAGGCGGACTTTTGATAGGGGTCTATTAAACGCATAACGTTATCGCACCAATTATTGTATATGCTTGTGTGATATGGGGTCCCCCAAAGCGATTATCCTATGAAAATTTGAGCGTTATTAAAGCCAGACACGGAGACTTGAGGAAATTGGCTATATCAGCTGCACAAGTTGTGAGGAAGTGAAACACAGATTAGGTGGCGACGCTCTTCAAAATAGAAGAAAGTTTACGGTAGAAATCCTTTCACGCCACTTTTGAAAAGGGTCTATTAATCGCGCAACGTAAAACTGACGTTATATTTGTTTTATTAGACCAATTTCTGAATATGCTCGTGTGATATGGGATTTGCCGCAGGATTATATTATATAAAATTAGAGCGTGTTCAAAGACAGACACGGAGGCTTGGAGGAATTGGTTATAGCCACTGCACGAGTTGTACGGAAGGAAACACAGATTAGGTCTCTTCGATATAGAAGAAAACTTTACAGGTTGAAGTTGTTTCGCACCATATATTAGGAACGAGCAAACATTGAACTTAAACAGTACGTTCCAGAACCGCATCTTTGTCTCCTCTAGACTGGACCACTCGAAGAAAGTGACCCAATTTCTTTATCATACTAACTGCTTTTCTTTCCCGTTTTTTTTTTTTTTTTTTATTGCGATTAGTCGGGAGTTGAATTTACTTTCTAGAAGAGGTAATTTCAATTTCGGAGGATTCTGTGTTTTTTTTTGTGGTATTTTTTTGTGGAAAGAATAGAGTTGTGTTCAAGTGTAAGGATTTATATTTCGTTGTTGATTTATCTATGTATATTGAAAATGTGTTTCTTTCTGTGTTTCCCCTGCAAAATGCTTTACAACGCAACATGTATTGTGCAAAAAAAAGGAAAATATGCTCACACGTTTTGTTAATATTTAAGCGTTGACAAATCTGTGCGTGTAAATTTTTATAATATGACAATCTGGCTCTCTCGAGCAAATGCTGATAATAAATTATTTTTGTACCTTAATTTATAGGTTTTCAAACATACACTAATGAGTTGAGAGTGAAAAGTGGCTCACAAAAAGGTTGCAAATATTTTTTCGCATTTTTGTCCTCCGTCAGCAGACACCTCCATCATTGGAATAAACCAAGCTGGAAAACAAATGCAAGATAACTTATAGTTTGATTTGTTATGGGAGGCCAAAACGTTAAAACCATCGCATTGATATAGTTACTGCAGGACAAGGATAAAGCAAATTGAAACACCCAGTGTAGTTTACTGTCTTGAGAACATCTAGTTCGTAGGGTTCAATAAAATCACTTTGTTGATGCATATTTACTAGATATGAGACAATCACAGGTAGAAAGAAAAACGAGAAAAAAGGATTAATTATTTTTGCGACTGTAGTGACAAGATAAGTGAAAATGCATTTATAGAGAAAACGTCTTGTCACTTATTAACTCGGCACTTTCAAATGTCATTCTCATTTCGCAATGCCTAATACCATTTTTATTATAACGGCACCAGTAGTAGCTAGGAGTAATATGTAAAGCAAGCCTTTACTTATAATGAGTACGCTCATGGCTTCGCGATTCGTTTTTTTCGGCATTTCAATTGGCTAATACATCAATCCATGTGGCTGCGGAGTTAGGAACATCGTCCTTGTTACTTAGGCTGTAACTATAGACAGACAAAGAATCACCAATATTAGTGCTATTAAAAAGAAAAAAAAACTTGCACTTTTTTAAAAAAGTTTGTGTTTTCTTAGAACAAAAATTTTATATGAAGATTACATATACCTGAGGTAGAGTCTGCAACAACCAAGACCGTTGTAGCGAACAGGAGAAATGCGAAGGACCCCTTCATGTCTGCGTTCTTCGTAAAGTCGAGGTACGCTCCTGTGCCAAAGTACAGTACTTATTTCAGGGTACATTACCGCAGCTTTACATGAAGGTAATACCCAAGGGGCGCAAATGTCAGTCAGGGTTTTCGCTATCGGTCGTGTGATGTGCCTATAAATTTTGTTCGCTTGTTCCAAGAACAAAGGAGCTGATTAGAAGTGACATGTCTCTCGAAAATGAAACCGCTTGACTTTGTCTTTCTGGAAACGTTTGCGCTCAAACATTCTGGCTCTCGCTCTCATTCTGCCTAATAGCATGCAGGGTGTCAAAATGTCAGTGTTTCGCTAACGGTAAAGAACGCAGGAGTATCTGCGGTTCTTATTCTACGATCTCTCAAATAAATATAATACTTTTTTAATCTCCACCAGTTATATATTTAAAATATATTGTTAAAACAGTGGGTTCTACAGAACATTATATTTGTTTTTCTGTGCCGTCTATTTAGGAAAAGAATGTCTGAAAAAGGCAAAATATCGACCGAGAAGAACAATAGAATTAGACTTGAAGATTTCCTGACTTTTAGGGTTGAGGGCGCACAGGCCTAAAACTCCTGAGGCCCCGAATCTTGTGTTTTAAGATATCCGGGAGTACCTGATGCTTTCAATCAAGATAAGGCATAATATATCAATCAAATGTACACGTTCGCTTCATAAGCGGAGAAAATTATCAGCGGTATGTTTTCCTGCTTTAATAGGAACAAGTAATATATTATCTCGAGCAGTTTAAATTTAGTTTGTCCTAGAGTTCTCTTTACAAACATTGGTATCATAGGCTTTCTTCACATGGTATTAAGTGTGAATTTTCGTAAGCTGTAAAAATAAGCGGAATATTCTCTCTCTTTTATATCAAACCGTTGTCGGAACCCTCATACTCGTGCATCTACACGATGGATTTGGCTTTCCAAGTTCCCACCTAGCAGCTACATACCCATAGAAATAAAATTCAATTCTGAATGGCATGATGCGAGAATATCGGCTTTTCGAATGAGCAGCTGGGACGTTCAAAGTAAACATTAAAAACATTTTATTTTCGCGGCCCCAAGGTTTTGAGAATTGGGTTGGCGGGATCATATTCTCAGCCATTAAGTTTCGCGAATTCTCATGGCTGCAGTTAGCATCTCTTGACAGTAAAAGTATTCGCATCCCTAGAGTTCTGCGAATTTTCCAGTAGAGTGACCATGAAACTGTTCAGCCAAGTACAGCACGTTATCATATGTAGCAATCGTATCTGCGACAGGTTAAGTCATCTCAATGGCACTGCGTTTCATTAGTCAACGATTTCATTACCGGATCGACAAAGCTCCGAATATTTAAGTTGAACTCCCGTAAGTGCTATCCATAATAAATTCAATCTGTCAATTGGCTTTCAGTTTCCTTAGCTATATAAAACGAATTCCTACCTGTCGGAGTTCTTTTCTTTTTGCAGAGTCCTTCTTTTTTGAAGTTAATGACGTAAATAATTAACCAACGAAGTCTGGGATCTATATTCAAAAACTATTATTAATTAATAATTCCACTGGCAACATCGAGCTCACTAGAAAGTACGCCAAGCTGAAGGGAATGTGGTAAAAACCTCTGAGCAACAGGTGCAACGCTCTCCCCTTTGCCAAAATGACTGCTTCGGTCACTGCGGCCTGTCCTATTTATCACTGCCGTCGTTGCTGGAGAGATTACTTATGCTCAGCAGAGGCCGAATCGGGACCATTCTTCAACGTTCCCCAGTTGCCGCACCCATTTATAATGACGAATGTCGTTTATATCGACCAGTAACTTACGTTCGAAGGTACCGAAGACATCTCAGATTTAAATGGGCATCGCGTAACATTGGCATTTTTCACTTTTTACATCAATATTGTTATTTAATGCTAGAGGCGTAGAGATCAAATTCTATATTTTTTCGGAATTTGTATTTCGGTAGTCCCTAGCAAATGCGATGAATACATTTGGGGGGCAGAATGCGTTCATTGTATAAACAAAATGTAGCAGCACCAACGGATTCGTTCACAATGGATTTGTTTGAACAGAGATAAATGTTCCAATTATGCGTAGTCCCGCGAAACACAAGATTTGATTTTTAAAGGTAAATTATAATAAAGACGATCATAGTGTTCCAAAGATATATGTTTGAAAAAAAAATTTACCGAAACATGTTGCATTTCGTTTGATCAAGGCTTTCTTAAATCCTTTGTTCTAACCGCCATTATTTAATAAAAATATGTACTCTAGCGTGCATAACTTCGTGAACACGAAAACAAACATAAAAACTGTCCCCTTGTTTCATGTTTACTTTCCTCGGATGGCGAGACACCGCTCGCAATCATTTCATCACAGCCTAGAGTGCTGACAAGTTTATAACCTCCGCTTCCATCTTGGTCTCTATTAGCGCACGTTCAACGCAGCTTTCCTCGTTCGGCCCAACTTGTAAGGAAGCGCGGAACACGCATGTACATCGGCCATATATTATCGGTCAGCAAGGGTTTCTAGTTAGAACATCAGGTGTAACATCATTGGATGTTTATGAAAACGCCTTAAATTCACGCTATCCTTGCATATAAAACTTTCTATTTTTACCTTTCCTACCTCATTTTTAAGATGATTTATTTTTGTCTTTTTTCACACCCTGAATATACGCGTTTCTCTCCCTGCAACACAACAATTGGTTTCATTGTGTACAAACTCCACACTGCACTTGCCATTTCTTGAAGTGCATTCACGAATTTATTCCATTTTACCTCTAAAGAAAGTTGAGAGGAAAGGCTTATTACTATATTGGCTCCAATGAAATTAATGCATTTAACTAGTACTTCGTACAATTTCTGAAAATTATACTTAATGGAAATAATTGTGTTTCTTCGTTTGTTTGTTTTAATTTTTACTTAAACTTTTTTGGGTTACCTTTTCATGGCTCAATACTGATCAAATGATTCTGGAAAATAGTATTATTTTCAATACACAATTCTGCAACGTTCCAAAAATAATATGGAAGCTGGTCTAAAGCATGTATGGAAGTGAGGCGCTACATGTGATTGAATTATTTCTAATCTTTTTCTTTTTTATGCCTTTGTAATTAATTTTTTAAATGTATTTTGGGATATCATGTTATAAAGTTTAAGCGATCAATCACCGATACATTACTTGATACATTTTCACTGTCCCTCAGCTGAAGAGAAAGGTTGAAAAAGAGTGCTAGCGAAGAGAGTGGTAGAAGAAGGAAATGAATTCATGTGAAACAGGACGTCGTAGAATCCTCATTTCTGGGAACAGCACGTTGTCTAGTTTTTATTTTTTGGTTTGTTTAAATAATCGAATTTGATAGGATGTAACGCTTTACATGATCATGCTTTGTTTTTGTGCGTTTTCTTCATTAAAAAATATATATAGTAAAAAGGAAATAAACAAAAACAATTTAAAAAAGTGAGGAGGTACTAGTGGTAAAACAGCCACCACTGTTGATACAAAAGAAAAAAATCCAAGGACAAGTTTATCAAATGACTGAGATGTTTCTTCTTTTTTTGTGTGTGGAAAGAAGGAACGTTTTCGCGACTGGTCAAGTGAGAATACAGCACCCCGGCACCACCTTGGATTTAAAAACAATTTCTCTCTGACTTAAAATTCAACTGCGATATTCTTTTCAATAAGCGCAGGGTGTATCGCGATTGAGGTGGGGCGAAACAAACGCACGTGGCCGCGTTTGGAAGGTAAATAAATGCACGAGGTCCGTAAAGAGCCGGCGTACTTGCTGGCCGTATAGTCCAAAGGACCCTTTACTACCCAGATTTGGCCTCCTGCATACTTTTTTCTGTTCCCCAAGTTGGAATAAATGCCGTAAAGTTGTTGGATTTGAGACAAAAAAGATATAGAAAACAAATCTGTTGCAAGAAAACCTGCACAGCATTTATAAAAAACACACACACACGACACACACACACACACACACACAATTAACACCATTTTAGTGTGACTCTCTAAACTTGAAGAAGCGTTGAGAGCAGTGCGCAAGAGGAAATTAATTTGAATAGGACAAGTCGGACTGGTTTCTTGAACATATCAGTTACTTTAATTTTTAGAAAGCTCTGTTGCTTTTGGAACGAGTCTCGTACTTTAATTTGAAATATTAAAAACACAAATGACGAAAGCAATCGACCACCAGAATGAGAGTGGCCGTATTTTCCTGTTCATTGTTTTTCTATTATTTCGAAAATTTCGAAAATTCGAAAACCCTTACACAGCAGGTGCTCGTCAGTTCAGAAGTACTGTGCGCGTCAACAACACATATTGCCTTATCTTATTCAGGGTTTAAGGGTGTACTTACGTTTTATTGTTGAAATAATTGCGTTGTTAATAGCGCCAGGAGTCAAGCAAGAGTTAAAACTTACAATGCATATGTTTTTGCGTTTTTCATCAATTGTTGCTGTAAAATTAGTCAGATAACACGGGTCAGGCTCCGTCCAAGCAGTGATTAAAGTAACTGTAACAAAGCCACCTGTTACTGTGGATGTGACAGTAATAAAACTAAATCAAGAAAGGATGACATTTTATAGCATAATAATATTTTTTATTCCATAAACTTTTCAATTTTCAATTCTTAGGTTTAGAAATTTTGCTGTGAGGGAAATAAATGCGCTGCGTCCGTGTCACTTCTTTGTCCGGTCCTCGTCTTTTCGCGCTGTTTTTAATTCCGAAGTATGTACCAACTCGCCCAAGCCTCAACTTTAGAAATAAATTAGATTATTTTATTTCCAAAGCACGTTCATCGGTGCTTGTTTTGCTTTGCGTAGTCGCCACTCCAGGCGCGCGTCTGTGACTGGAACCACGGTAGAAATTCGATATTTCAGTGCCCTAAACAACGATCGAAGGCCTGCTTGGCTCCCAAGTTTCCTATCTCGTCCCCGTTGTAGGCCAGGTTGACCCTGTTTCAGGCTGCTCTGTTGTCCATTTTGTCTTATCGATGACGCAACTTCCTTTTATGTAGCAGCCATCGGTGCCTCCCCTTTTCTGGGTCAATAAGATGGCATCGTTGACATTTAATGTAATCTTCCAGATTGTCATTTAACAAGACTCCCCTGCTGTTTAGCCATGTCACTAAACTACGCAGGAAAGAACGCTCGACGTGACGCGAGTTCTGCGTTTATTTGTATTCCTGGGAATGACAGATGGGCATTATAATGAACTCGCACATTCATATTAAGGAAACACGATGGCATGACATGAAAAAACAATATGTTAATATGTAAGTTCTCATGCTGGAAAGTAACCACGAATTAGTAAATTACGGACTGAAAATTATAACACTTTGGGTTCCCTTTGTATGTCTGATGACTCCTATAAATTGTTGAAACCGAACAGCCTTTCGTTTCGTTTTTTTTTTTTTGGAAAGGCGCATGATGTCACCGGACTTGCAACATTTTTGACCTAATTGACATTGAAAAAAAAATCAGTTATAATGATACTCGTTCCGGCAGTTTGGCAACACACGCGTTTTTTTTTTCGAAAGATTGCAACATAAAATTTGCATCATTGGGGAATCTCTAATAACCCGAATGCTCAAGAGTTGCGGCAAGCTCGTACGTTGGTGGCTCCATGACAGGTTCTGCAGATCGATGTCTCTTACAACTGACATTGTACTTTTCACCGTATATTGCTCGTGCACTTTATATTGTTCTAACTTTCATCCGCTGTCCAATTTATATGTCGAACCAGAAGCACCAGAGCCATGTCACTAAACGCGAAAAGACGTAGATTTGCTAGTCCCACGTAAAATACATGAAGGCATTTTGGGGCCTTCATACGTCAATTTGAAGCAGGCGACGCTGCAATGGACCGAAAATTGCGAACGAAATTTATCTTAGCGGAAATGGGGTGACCATGACGAACCAGTCCATGGTAACGAACGCAGCACTTCGGTAATGATGTTTAGCCCTCTCGCTGCAATTCCCACTCTACTTAGTCTACACGAATAGAAACTGAGAGAGGAGAAGAGAGCGCGGGGGTGGGAACGTCAGAGCGCAGAGCTCTGATTCAAGGGTTTGTGTGTAAACGTCATGGCTAGCTGTCTGGCTCACTACCCGCTATCTCCTCCAGTGGGTGCGAAAGGGTGTCGTCTACTCCTCGCATGGCGCCTCACGTTCGAAGGCGTTCGAACTGCGGCTAGAGACCAAGTCAGCTAGTTTCTGCGTCTACCAGTGGCGGTCCTAAAAGGGGGCGGGGGGGGGGGGAAGGGGGGAGGCGGTGATCGCCCCGCCCCCCCCCCTCCCTCCCTCCCCCTATATCGTGCGCTTTTTTTTTAAAAAGGGCAGCTCTTCGGCATCCGTTTCCGGGTTGGGCGGCGTCGGCGTCGGTGTTACCGCGCGCGTTGCATTATGGGACGTCCCAGTGTGCCCGCAAAATTTAGAGGGGAAACTGAATTGGTGTTGAGGTAACCTGACGTAAATTTTCCCGCTAAATTTAGCCGGAAATTTTCGCTAAACTTGTCGCTAAATTTAGCGGCAACATTTCTCCGCTAAATGAGCGGGGAAATTTAAGATAATCCCTTCGCGGATCCGACATTGACTGCCGGTGCTACTGACCGCCTGATTAACGGGTCTTGAATTTAATCTCTCATCCCCCCTTAAGAAAAAAAGTTATTTTACTACATTTATAGGTCAAATCGAACAGTTTCGGTAGGTCACGATACCTCTTCTTGAATCAATGGCAGCGGGGTTGCTGACGACGGGGTTGTGAGAGAGCTTATGTCTATTTGTGTGCGTGCCTGTGGTGGTAACAGGCTATTTAGGCAGAGCCTGAACGTTTTGGGAATTGCAACTCTGGAATTATAAGCCACCAATCCAGGCGCACGAATTCCCCGCCTTGGGGCAAGGGAAATGAGATCCTTTGAAAGGAGTAATCTCACTCGAGAATGTGTGCTGCCTTAAATGTAACGCCACCAGTCACCACAGTAAATATTAGGACTGGGCAGTTGATCAATTAACCTACCGATTAATTTATTAATGCATTAAAATTTATAAATTTTTAAAACCCGTTAAACCGTAATATTTTGACGATCAAAAATAAAATATAATTTAAACGTTTTCAGCAGGCAGACGTGATCGAGGCCACCTATATGAAGGGCAAACTTCAGGTGAAACTTGACCCTAAGCTAATCTGTAGGGGCAATAACTGTAACTCCAGACAGGTGCACGTATCCCGGCCACTTCAACGCCTCCGAGTATCCGTTTAGCACACCAGAGACTATTGAAAAAAATAAAAGGACGTCGCTTCTGCCGGGAAATATCAACGATGCCCTTTGCCTCGTACAGCTGAAATGTGAGTGTCTGCGCCATCTATGAGTGAGTGTCTTTGAACTGTGTGTATCACATATTCAGAAAAGCAAAAAAAAAAGTAGTTTGACTTTTTAAAATATTATGCATTAAAACAAACGTGCCCGATTAAGCGAATTATTATTCTGTTAAAGGATGACGATTAATCGCGTTAAAGTTTTTAATCAACGCCCAGCCAAAATATGGTGTAAATGAGCATTATTTGTTCGAAAGACACTTGGCTCCTGATGTTCTGCTGCAGTCCGGTCACTTGCCTAACCTAAGCTGCCCAACCCCCACAACGGACAACCACTAGGTTCCAAGTTCCAACACAGCAAATCAAGACAGAGCACAATACAGGTGGACGGCGGCTCTTCGCTAATATTAATCTCAGAAAACTGCCATTTATTTGAAAAAAGAATAACTACGTGTATTCCAAGCAACTGCACATTATAAGTAGGGAAATAAATTTTAAGAAATGTTCATTGTGCATTTTCAGGTGGCCGATTCGTTTGGACGAAGAAGCAAGCGTTCCAGAATTGACTCTTTGTTCCTTCCACTGAGGAAGGAAGTCTCATCACCCAGCGCAGATACGTCGCCAGCAGCGTCGGGTTCTTTATTGACGGGTGCCCTGCTCGTGTCATGCGTAGCATCATCGCCGTTGGACTTTTCGTCTGCCAGTGCTTTCAGCGCTTCTTAAGAGGATACGTCGGAGCTGTCCAACTTATCGACCGGACACAAACATGTAATTGACACAAAGGTTTGTGTAAATATGCACGGATAATGTCAACTTTACTGCACTCAACAAAGCATTAAAGCAGGATTGGGTAACTAAAAAGTGCATGTCGATTTCCGGGCGGAAGATGCTTCTGGCCGAATAAGCAAGCAGTCAAGGGTTGAACATGTCATATTACCTATTAACAAAGAAGCTCCAGCTCCGTCGAGTTCGTTGGCGGTGGCGGTGGCATCTCCCCTGTTTTTTCATCCGCCCTGAGCCGAAGTCCCGCAAGCGACTCGTCGTGCGTTTCCTTTGTCGGAGCCTCAACGCCATTTTCCCTTTCGGCAAGCGGATCTGTCATCTACCCGCAAGAGGACTGCCCCCTCTGCCGGACTCATCGGGACGAATCAAGGAAGTGAGTGAATCAACCTTACGCTTTGTAGCCTATAAGCCGTTCATCCTTAAGTTTACAGCGTGGTCTACGCTACGTGCTCGTTGGAACAGTCACGCGTCTATCTCTCTGTAACCACGCTTTCGCTCATACCCACGCGCAGAGAAAGGGACGGGTCAGGTGATCGAAGGAAGGTGGTTGATTGGTCATGGTCAGCTCGTAGCTCCCACCGCATTGTCAGCTTAGGGAATAACGGAGTATTGTATCGTCATGATGACGTGACGCCTTAAATCTGCCTTGCCTGGAGTTCGTGAGCCGTGGCCTTCCAGCGAAGTCCTCACACGTAAGTGTTTCTCGTTCACCTTTCCAGCCTGTTTTTGTGCGCTTGTTGAGATCTCCGTACGAGGCTTCGCGCTCGGATGTCCTCGACTCGTCTCGAGATGCCTACTGTAGACGACAAACGCATACGGCCATTGATTTAATGCAATTAATGGCATTATAATCATAACCTTCAAAAATGTAACCCGTTTTCCTTTGTTGGTGTTAGACTGGTGGCAGCTGATAAATATGGGTGTGTGCTTTGTACATGCTTGTTACCATCACACTGAAGAAAAAAAGTCATGCGGATTCTTTCGTTTTAGGTAGACCCGAAATAGCGAAAGAGCTGGATGAAAACATCAAATAACTTATATATCTCTTACGTACAGTTCGTTTTATCACACAAATGTGCACTGAAGCTATTTCTGTGCCGTCAGAACTCCTTGAAAGATGTGCTGGCCTGCACTTTGACTTTGATGCACTTTACGTCGTCGTCGTACATAATACGGCTTTACAGTGTTCTTTTTTTTTTCCTTCTCAAATATAGCGGAAGTCTTCAAGGGCAGGCGTTCGCGCGCTCGCGCAGCTCGAGCGTCGATCAAAGCTGTGGACTGACACTCTCTGCATCCAAAATCGCCAATAAAGTTGACCCCGCGAACAGAAACATCGCCGCTCGTCACCCACTCAATTTAACGCAGTCGCGTACTGCCTCAGAAAGAACCGCTGAACCTGCGAAGTCATCGTGTCGTCTGCTGGCAATTCAAAACCTGCTGTGAATCTTTATTACGGGCGTTTATCGTCACTCTATGGCACTGAGACGATAGAAAAAGTCTTCATGATTAGATATTGAGAAGACTTAATGCTTACAAAATATTAAATTTTTTATCAGATAAATTTTAACCGCATGTCCAGCGCCCGTGCAGTTGTCCATAACAACGCCCCTAGCAACGGCTTGTTTGGAGCACACCGCCATGGTGTGGCGTCATCACTTACGGGAGCAATGTATATTTAAAAGTAAAACATGCAGAGTAGATTGTTCATAATCGTAAGTAACAGCGCCATATAGACATTCACTGATTAAAGACGCAGAACGTGTGATGGATTCGCATTCGGTGCGTTATTTTGGTGGTCTTATTGGTTAAAGCCGCGACGTTTTGAGCGGCGTAGGAATAACAGGAGGCTTTGGACTCACCACGCTTTCCGTTTCCTAGGTTGACAGTGATTATATTTTCATCACCCTATTTTTTTACCAAGGAGTGAGCGAAATAACGGTTTTCTGCGAAGTGCAGTTTGTCCCCAAAATTACAGGGGTTTTATTTCCTACAAAACTAAAGTACGCATCGCCGAAAGTCCACCCAAGCAGCACACAGTTGGCCAATCGTTGACCAGTGGCTGGCAATGGTCCCTTTGCCAGTGGCCAGACTGGCCAGAGATTGGCCGATGACTGGCCTTTCTCTGGCCATTGGCTAATGGCCACTGGCTACCAGCCATCGGCCAAGCATTGACCAATGAATGGCCACTCTTTGGTCAGTGGCCAAAAGACCATCGCCATCCCTTGGCCATTGCTTGGCCGAAATTCGTGCCGCTTGGGCATTCTCCGCACAACTGTAGCCGTAATGGTGGGAGCAAAACGCTTAAGTTCCAGAACTAACCGTTATTTTATTCAAAAGCTATCAGCGATTTTCTGAAATTTTCAATGGGCAAATGGCGGCCGACGGAGCTATCGAATACATGGAGTTGAATGGCGAAAATTACCGAAGACGAGCAAAACCGGGCCCCATTTTACCATTAAAATTTGCAAGAAATCACCTATAACTTCAGAGTCAGGTAACGGAGAGTTTTCAAAATTCGAAATGTTGTGCGGACAGTTAGCACTACACTTGGGCGAAGAGTGATCATTCGGGAAAGCTCAATTTATTTTTTCAGCGAAAGAAAAACCTTATACATTTGTGAGTGGACACCCTGTATAATAATGTTTATTTAGGATTTAGCGCCACTTAATTTCCCAACCCCTCATTTTCCTTAGGGGCACTGTTTATGAATAAATAAATAATACAGATTGAAACTTCACTACTCGCCATATCAGGTCGTTGTTTTATTAATTCTCAAACAAAAATATCTTCTTTGTTTTGATTGGTTAGTACGATGAGTTTCTATTGCATACATTATTAACTTAACTTGGGTTGACTTTCTTGAAGGTCATTGTGCTTAAAATTAATGGTACAAAAATATGGCGGCGTCGAAGATTCGCTTCAGACTTCAGGCGTTGATGTTATCCTTCGGTTGCAGGTTCCGAAACTTTCGCTGTGGTTGTTGACACCGGTTTCATCGTCACTGGCAGGAATTCTTTGACACATTTTCCATCGATACAGACACCACTGCCCAGCAGGAACAGCTGTAATAAATATATCCGTATAGGTATGTCGACATGTAGAGGGTTGATATGTAGAGGACTTGTAATACAATTTAAAAAAACAAAATGTGAGGGACTTATACGCGGGTGCTGTCCTTACAGTGTATTTAACGGGCTCGGCTAACGTTAGACTGGGCAATGTTCATCACGATATATTGGCTAATTAACTAAAATTGCCTATTTAAGTATTGGGTTTTCGAGTCATGTTACAATTGCAGTTTTAAAGCCAATCACTAAAAAGCGAAAGACATATTTATACTATTTGCGAAAAAGTAATGTTGTTTGATATATTCATCCATACGTTTTCGCATGTTCATCAACAGTTCAAAATGTGCTGCAAAAAAAATGAAAAAAGCACCTGGTTATTTAGGGTGGAGCGCCCTGAGTGCAAAAGAGTGACTGGAACTTTGTCGATATATAATCGTACAAATGTCTAACTAACGCTAGTTTCCTTTTTATATAGTGTTAGGTATAGAATAGTTGTGAACGTCAAGTAGCGCCAATTAAAACACTACAAAGTTTCTTGGGCAGATTGTGTTCCATTTTAAAATAATTGGTACATAAGATAATGCCGTTCACGGGGATATTTGTGTTAGTCTGAGCTAATAGTATTTAAAAAAATTTAAACTTGATAATAGTTGCCCCCCAAACGCTAACACTTCTGGTTATACCGACAGGTCATGTTCACGCCATTTGTGGTTAATGCATCTGTTCGTCAGACCAATATATGATTTTTTACACGTATGTGAAATTTTACAAACAACTCCCACCTTGCAGTCAACATGTTGATTCGCGTGCTTTACCCAGAAATTGGGGCCATTACTTTTCGTATTCGCAACTTTAGGGCAAAGTTGCACCAACTTGAAGGGGGCAGGAAACACTAAGAGCGTACCGCACCGCAGCGCAATTTTTTTCAGGTTGTGTGAAATCTTGTGTAATTACGGCTTGACAAGTGGTCTTTTGCTCGACCTTTCCTTCTGGGGGCCAGGTGCTCCCTTTAGTTTCCTTGATAAGGAATCCGCAACGCTCAATATAACTGATGTTGTGAAATTCGCCGTTGTTAGCCGTTCTACCTGTTGGTCAAAAGTTTCGTTAACCACATGGCGAGACGACTTCACGTATGCGGTCTATAGGCAAGAAGAAGCCATAATTATTTCGAGTAATTTGGAGTGCGACGAATCAAACAAGAGAAGACCCTTCTTTAAATGAGGTTGCTAAGACCAACATACGTGTCTAGCTGTGAATTTCAATTTCAAAACCAAAAATTGTACAAAATCCCCCATCTTGAAGTTTATCAGTGAACGTGAGCCCCTCCGACGTTTTTGTGAATACCTCTAAGACCTATTTGACGAGGCTTGACTCAGACATACTCTCAGACTTATCAAACAAAACCAAGAAATAATCGACGTAACGAAGCACTTCACAAAGCACAGGAGACATACAGGACGCAGGACAAATTCCTATCTTCTTCATGTAAAACTTGTCGTCCGAAAGATTAAACTCTGACTCCAAATGAAAGTTCTGCAGCTCCATGAACCCGTCAGTACACACGCCGCTGGCTAACTGCAACTGCATAAACTTCATCTTTACCAATTGTATTATTCCCCTTCTAGATGAATCCAAACACGCGGTTATTTTTTTTTCAGAAAAAAAGCTTACGCACATAAAGTTATGGCGGATATTTTGACCGAAGAAAAGGGAGAGTGGCGCTCTTTTTTAATGTGTCTCGGCCTCTTGCGGCTGATTTGTGAAAGTGCCACTTTCATACCAAAGTTTTTTGCGTTGCTTTTGATCTAAGCTGCACTCGTAATTTTATTGTTAGGAGCCCCTTCTTTATATAAGTTTTTTTTTGTAATTATATACTATTGTGTGTGTTTTTTTTTCCTTTCTAATTTACACAGAGCAGCCGCCGTTTTTGAATGATTTGTATAAAATAACGGAGGCTCGGGAATTCGTTTTTCTAATTAATGTTAAAAATGGTACTATTGACTCTCCCCGGCTCAGCTTCCCTGTAAACTTAATTTTCATGTCAATTTGCCCCTGAAATTTAATAGTTCTTTTTCACATCTGTTCAGCATGCAACATTTCACACCTTCTCGCATCCAGACGCTTTATAGCCTCTCCGGATCTGACAAATTTCCATCGGCCTCTAAGTTCCGCCGCTAGCTGTAGTGCAATTGGCTCCTTCTAAGTAATTTTCATTTTTGTGCTTCGTACTATTTCCGTGCTAACATGTTTTGAGTGTGATCAAGTTTTAAATAGGTGAATTTGTGAATAAATTCATTAATATTATTAATATTGAAGTATGATTACGAAGTAACTGCAGATGCTTATGACTGTTGATATGTGATATTGTTAATATTTGTATGAGAACTAAACAATTCAAACCCTCTTAGAGCTTCCAAGTGATAAACATATGCTAAATTTGTTTTAATATAAACAATCCTTCCCGATATGAATAATCCTAACGATAAAAATACCTCCACGCTAACCATTCAACAGTATGCGGCGAAGCGTACCTTGAAGGCAGAGCCTTTCGAATTTGTTATTGTTTATATTTACTCACTTCTTAGCATAAGGACAGTATGAGTGATTTTAAGCGATTTTTTTATAATAAATGTCGAAGTATAAAACCAGGTCCCCACAACAATAACGCAAACACCGCAACAAAAAAACTGGCCTAAGTTAAAAAAAAGATATATATCAGAAAACTCCGAGGGGTCTCCGAAAATGTTTTTAGGGTTTCACTAAAACATTTTCGGAGACCTCTCGGGTTTTCTCGTCGGTTGAACTTCCAAGCACTATCCAAGTCTGTCCAGGCATGTCCAACACGGAAATACTCCTCAACAGAAAAAATAAATGTATTCGCCAAGGTTGCCCAATGCTTCGGAATGGCGGGGACATTAGGGTCTTAGTTAACAAAAAGGGGAAAAGTGGCAGTGGAGAGTTTTCCACTACTTTTTGGCGGGTCGAGCAAGTTGGCTCAGTCCGTACTCGTGAATTCCCAACAGCCAAGGGACCGAGGACCTTTGGGATGGACATCGGCAAAGACTGGGAATGTGATCCAGTTTGTTTTCTGTTGCCTTGTGTGACTTCCGAGGGAACGAGAGGATCGCAGCCTGACGGACTTTGATACAGATTAAGGGACGCACATAATGAAGGAAGGTTTAAGTTATAGTTTCAATTTATTTACTATTCATTCTTAGATTATGAAGTTTGCACTACATAGCGTGCACTTACCTCACAGGGTGTTCCAGGGTCAGCGTTCCCGAAACGGAAGGGCCAGCCTTTGCAGAGGTACCGACAAGGGCTTAAGAAGCTCTAAGAATAGTACAAGTCGTGTATTAGATGAGCGTATTCAGAGAATGAGACTAGCTAAATGCGTAGTTTTAAATGCCTCACTCATCTAATGTATGCATATAAATTTCAATGACGCACAAAAATGAGGGGCTTGTTTCGTCATGAAACCTCTTTTTTCGCTGTCCAAAATTCAATCCTTTCAGGGTTATTCGCTAGTATTAGCGAAAGTTGTGGGGAAAAACATACCCAATATTAGTGGTTAGGTATGTTCTTTGATGAGGTGCCTAGGGGTTTGAATGTTCCTGTGAACTTAAAAAAAACTGTAAAAAAGCGAATTGTTTCCAGAAGCTTTTTTCTGCATCACAAAGATCTCCATGCGCATAGCGGTGGGGTTTCCTTATAACTCGACTCAGAATGGGCAAGCTCCAGTAACTGTAACTGAATCTGCTTGGTGCCGAGTTCATCTGCCTAAGGGAAGCACTCTTGCTGTCGGCAACCACTACTGCCCCCAGACTGTAGATAATATTTATAAGCTTAGCCATATAGTGCCTGCTATTCCTGATATTTCCGTTGTCAGCTTAATGAGCTTTAATCTGCCAATCATTGATGGGGCCAATGCCTATTTATGAATTATTCAATCCAGTTTGCATAAATCTGGTTATTGACTTTATTGT
>JAZHYW010026646.1:0-15528 GCA_037355805.1 Ixodes ricinus
CGCTGCCAAAATCGGTTCAATCCACACTCCTGCCCGTTTAGATCTGTATGAGCATCGTACCGGCTTGCGGTCATGTATCACTATACTGCGTGGTGGACGTTAAAGACCCCAGGCTAGCGTTTGTACTACACTGGCGAATTTTTCATCTACAGCTGGGAGACTCGTAGCCCGTTCAAGCAGGCTAAGTTCTAGGCTGTAAAAACATGCACACACAAAGACGTTTTTTTTTCATGCAGGGAACGCAGTATTTTTTTGGCTGTAAAATATAAAACAAATTTCAGTTCGCACGTGCGTCCGCCAACGCCTTTTTGTTATGATTTCTTTAAAATATTTAATACACGTAAGGCGAGCGAGCGCAGTGCGTGTAGACCACGTTCCCTGCATGCTTTTTGATGCTTGGGTAATTTAGCAATAGGTCTATTGGTGGCGAGATGTTTCGGTGGCTCCCTCCTACTGTTCCTTTCGTGACGTCCTTACTTTGCAAACAAGAAGTTTGGCGGTGTTTGTAATGAGCATGCTGGAAACTTGAAAATCACTGTGCTCTCAAAACAACACTGCCAGCACCATCAAAATTGAAGTTCTTACATTTGTGGGAACCATGGGGTTCCCTATATCCCTATCTAGGTCTAGCTTCAAGCAGGTCGTGGAGCCGTCATCACTAATGGCGGCGGTTACCCGGATACGAGGAACCGAGGCTGTTTTCCCCGAAGGGGACGGCTGTCCCTCGCTCAGGTAGAGTGAATTTGCCGCCGGCGCACCGTTGAGAGTGATAGTGAACGCGACTACTACCGGCCTCCCGGGCGCGTCCATATTTACGCATGTTAGCATAAGCCGGCCGCGAAGGAGGGCCATGGGCTACTCGTCGGTGGAGGCCCTGGCTCTACGCGGCCTCGGTTTTTAGAGCTGGAGCTGTTAAGGGCTAGGTTCCCGAGGATCGTGTCCGGTACAAAACACTTGTCGACAAAAACGCCTCTGGACAGCTACCGCCATCTATAAGCGACGGCGGCAAGCACACAACCAGTATGGTTGCCGCCGTCGCTGGTAGATGGCGCCAACCTTTCCAGCTATCATAGAAGAATGGATAGTTGGGCGGCGCGTTGGTGGGAATTCATCGTAGGAAACAGCGCGAAAAACAGACGACGACAAAGAAGAAGCACACGTAACGAGCGCAGCGCTCGTCACGTGTGTTTCTTCGTCCTCGTCTGTTTTGCGCGCTGTTTCCTACGCTCTTATCAGTTTCGGTTTGGACTCAGGATGGGTCAGCCGCGTGCCCTTTCGGGGAAAGAAGACTGGCTGCGGAAGGAGCGGCGACGTACGCAGCAGCGCGAATGGGTCCGTAACCGCCGCAAAGCCGCTGTCGCCTCGACTTCCACTGCGTCGAGCGCTTCAGATTCCCTTGCCAAAGAAGAGCACATCGCTCGCCTGGAAAGCCGCCGCCGAGAACAGAACCAGCGATGTAAAGGGCGCCGGCGGGCCAACGCCACGGACGACGATCGTGCCACGGAGGCCAAGCGCAAGCGCGAGGCCCGGCGACGACTGCACTCCACGCCGGCTGAACAGTTCCCGGGCGCGACGGCGATGTTCCGGAGGGAGTTCGTGGATTACCCGTTTGGCGTCACGTGCGCCGTGTGCGACCGACTCTGGGTCGCCGGAGACGTATCCACGATCGGCGGCGTGTCGGACGAGAAGAAGCGGGAAACGGGCGCGTGCGCGTTGCGGCAGTGTATCGAGTACAGCTCCGCTGGTCTTCCTTCTTCACGAGAGTGGAAAGGCTGAACGTTTTTTCTTTGTGGGCCTCTGACTTCCGTGAATCTGTCTATTGCGGGAGCGCGAAAAACCAACCGGGTGATACTGGCAGTTGAGCCAGCGCCCAGACTTTTCTTGTCTAAGAGTGAAACATCTTGGCATTTGAGTCAATAAACACGTGGAAAACAGACTCACTCGCTTGGTGTTGTCTCTCGTCCACTGGTGCCCCAAAAGGCAGTCAATGGACAGACCCGGCCGTAGCCGCGCAAAGAGCGGACTACGGAGTGGGCATTTACATTAATAGGGACCAGAGGGGTAGTTAACAGACCCACTCATTCCTCTTATTTCCGTCGATGAGTAATCCTGTGCTGACGTTATAGTCAGCATTCGGCTTATCGTGGCAGGCCGACCACAGCGACGCTTTCGGTCACTCGCCTCGCTAAAACTCACTAAGCTAAAACTCACAAGAGTGGGTGCCCTTTCAGGCCGGGCTATAGTTACGGGAAGGGATTCGTGGTGGTGGAAGTGGGGTTTCTTGTACGGAAACGCTTGTCTGTGTTGGAGCGGGATCCTTTCCTGGTCAGGAATTCCGAAGAAATTTCAGAGTACCTACAGGAAGGAATCTTTAAGGGGACAACATGTTTTTCAATTGACGTGGATGACCGTTTTTATTTGGTTCCTTATGAACAACTTTTTGAGGCTGTCAGACTTTGCATTGAGAAAAATGGAGAGGTCCCATTTCGCAATGCGTGCAGTCTCTCAGTTGAAGGTTTTTTGGAGCTGCTGAACCACTACCTTAAAGGAGCGGTGCAACGATATTCAATTGGAATGTTTTTCACTTTAGACGAGCTTACTGGTACTAGTGGAACTCAAGGATACTCGCACGCAACGCCACTGGCCAAGAAACTCCTTTGTTGCGGTGTAATTTCAAGGACAAAAGCGGTCATTTTCATGCAATCTCTCCTTTGCAAAATTTGATGACGTAACGTGGGTATCGCAGTACACCCATATGACGATATTTGAATGCTGTTCATAGATTGGACCCGAGCATTGCGTGGGCACTCGATGTGGGCTCGTGATAATTACTAGCTCGAGAAGCATTCGGGTAGTGGCCCGTGTCCAATCGCTGCAATGACGACAATAGCCGAGCCATAACAATGTCTGGAACTCAGCGCGTGTCCTGTGCTTTGCCAACCCCAGCGCGTGGCTATGATCAACATTGGCGGCATATAGTCGGCTCCAGATCACGTGGCCGCTTGTTCTGGCTGCGAGTTGAGGGGTGAACGATGCTCGTTTTTCTTTAATTTTTTACTGGGAATTCTATTGCGTGGGGTGAAAAACGAACGCGTGTTTCATAGGTCATTAACGTCAGGGATCCGTTCTAAGCGGTGTTTGCGCAAATTTCAAAAATTGTTGCACCGCTCCTTTAACTGCACTGTCGTTTTCTTCGAGGAAGAGCTGCTTGTGCAGAAACGTGGTATCTGTATCGGTTCCGCTGTAACACCGGTACTGTGTATCTTTTTTGTTTGCAAATTGTGACAAGCGTTTATCTGAAAAAATGCAACAGGAGGAACATGTAAAAGTGTTTCGTTACATAGACGATTATTTGGTGTGTGTGTACTGCCCTGTAATTGCGGATGGTCAAGCGATCGCGGGGTTTTTAAAAATGTTCGCACGCTGTACTTTCGGCTTAAAATTCACCCACGAGACGTCGGTCTGCGGACAGCTGCAGTTTTTGAATCTTGGGTTGTATTTTGGTGCGGAGCATGCCTGCTGGGCGTATCAACCCCGTTCCAAGAAAGAGATGTTGCCGTTCAGCTCGGCGCACTCCAAGCTGGTGAAGAGCGGCATTGCTTCATCTTGCCTAAGGGCCGCGCTAAGGAAATCTTGCCCACACCGGATGAAAAACAGTTTCGTTCTCAGCTCTGCAGACTTTAAGAGGCAGGGTACCTTCAGCATGTTCTTCGAGATGTTTCCGAGACCTTAGCAAAAAAAGATGAAAAAAGACAACAGCGCACTGTGCGAAAGGGCTCCTAGGAGGGTAGGTAGGCCTGTTGTCTTGCCTTACATTCACAAGATGTCTTACGATCTGAAGAAGGTGGCCCATCACTTTGATATACCAGTCGTTTTTTTCTGCACCGAACAAACTATCTTTGTTGTGTAAAAGGATAAGCAGATTGGGAGAGGAATCGGTTGTGCTGCAAGAGTCTAGCAAAAAACGACATGTCGCTACGTTCTGCAAGTGGGCAGTACCGCACTCCATGACCAATTATGGCGATTAAATGCTGAGATATACACTACTGCGCCTTTTAAATTGTTACAGAAAATTTAATATAAATATTTTGAGTGGAACTCGGAAAGATGTACGTTCTGTTTTTGTTATTGATTTTCTTAAAGGAGCGGTGCAACGATATTTAATTGGAATGTTTCTCACTTTACACGAGCTTAATGGTACTAGTGGGACTCAAGGATACTCGCACGCAACGCCACTGGCCAAGAAACTCCTTTGTTGCGGTGTAATTATCAAGGACAAGAGCGATCATTTTCATTCAATCTCTCCTTTGCAAAATTTGATGACGTAACGTGGGGATCGGAGTACACCCATATGACGATATCTGAATGCTGTTCATAGATTCGACCCGAGCATTGCGTGGGCACTCGATTTGGGCTCGTGATAATTACTAGCTCGAGAAGCATTCGGGTAGTGGCCCGTGTCCAATCGCTGCAACGACGACAATAGCCGAGCCATAACAATGTCTGGAACTCAGCGCGTGTCCTGTGCTTTGCCAACCCCAGCGCGTGGCTATGATCAACATTGGCGGCATATAATCGGCTCCAGATCACGTGGCCGCTTGTTCTGGCTGCGAGTTGAGGGGGTGAACGATGCTCGTTTTTCTTTAATTTTTGGGGGGACTTCTATTGCGTGGGGTGAAAAACGAACGCGTGTTTCATAGGTCATTAACGTCAGGGATCCGTTTTAAGCGGTATTTGCGCAAGTTTTAAAAAGTGTTGCCTCGCCCCTTTAAAGGAGCTGTGCAACGATATTCAGTTGGAATGTTTTTCACTTTACACGAGCTTACTGGTACTAGTGGGACTCAAGGATACTCGCACGCAACGCCACTGGCCAAGAAACTCCTTTGTTCCGGTGTAATTTCAAGGACAAAAGCGATCATTTTCATGCAATCTCTCCTTTGCAAAATTTGATGACGTAACGTGGGGACCGCAGAACACCCATATGACGATATGTGAATGCTGTTGATAGATTGGACCCGAGCATTGCGTGGGCACTCGATTTAGGCTCGTGATAATTACTAGCTCGAGAAGCATTCGGGTAGTGGCCCGTGTCCAATCGCTGCAATGACGACAACAGCCGAGCCATAACAATGTCTGGAACTCAGCGCGTGTCCTGTGCTTTGCCAACCCCAGCGCGTGGCTATGATCAACATTGGCGGCATATAGTCGGCTCCAGATCACGAGGCCGCTTGTTCTGGCTGCGAGTTGAGGGGTGAACGATGCTCGTTTTTCTTTAATTTTTTGGGGGACTTCTATTGCGTGGGGTGAAAAACGAACGCATGTTTCATAGGTCATTAACGTCAGGCATCCGTTTTAAGCGGTATTTGCGCAAATTTCAAAAATTGTTGCCTCGCCCCTTTAAATACGTTAAAGCATGAATCGATTGTACGATTTAGCTCATCTATCTTCTTTTTTATTGGTGTAAAAACTGAATTAGTATGAATGTGTGTACGTGTATATTTTTCATCTCTGCTGCTGTAAAGGGGGGGAGCAGAGGCTCGTCAAGCAACACTGAGTTGCTTTTTCTCTGCCTCCCCTCTCCAAACGGAAAGAAATAAATACTTTTGACTTGAGTTCAGTGCGCCACTAGCGTCACGTACGAAATTCCCTTGCGGTAACGTGTACGTTGGCCAGACGGGGAGGTACATCAATGATAGGGTCAGAGAGCATGCGCTGGTGATAAGGCAAGTCCCCGTCTGGCCACCTAGCGGTCCACTGTGACCGTTGCGAGTGCGGGCCCAACTCTGGAAAGTGCAGGCCCATCTTTGGTGACACCTGTGTCATGGGCCATTACAGAACAAAAACGGCCAGAGAAATTACGAAGCCTTCCTTGATTAAGTCCCACTACGACAATTCTTATGTTAGCGCACCTCTTTGTCCTTGCCTGATAAAAAAATTCTACTATTTGAAAAACCAATGACGCCGGCATTTGAGGGGGGGGGAGGGTGTTTTCAGACAAAATATTTGTGTTCTGCCAAGTGTGCCTGCTTTTATATCTTTAATATTGCGTCATCGAAATAAACCATTCAGTTGAAAGTTGCGCCTCATTCTGTCCAGTTCTCCCCTCGTTTTCATCCATGTTGTTTTGGCGTATTACACCATGTCGCAAATAGTGGGTGGCCCTGCGAGAGGCTGCCATTATCCGAATATTGAAGAGTCATCTGGTGGAGCAGTTTGCAAATCAAGGCCGGTAGAGGACTTTATCTTGCAGCTCCAATGAGCATGGTGTCAACACCTATCAGTTGTTGTCACGGGACACCATTTTGTAGGACGTCGTTCGCAGCGCACGCTCAGAACGATGCTTCAGGACAATTTTTCTTCCTGGCATTTCAGAAGAAGCGAACAACGCGCGTGCACAGCTTTCATTGGTGCTCAAGGTCCGGGAGCGCACGGGCACCCATAGCTTTGGCTGCACTGCCTACGAGGAGTGCGCAAGAATGCACGTTCGACGTACATTCCATACAATCAGAATTATTGTTCCTCAGAAGACAATAATTGGGAGCTAGTTCTGAGCATGCGCTGTAAATAACGTGCAACAATATGGCGTCCTGTGAATACCCCCTATATATATCATACACAAGCAAGAACGTTCAAATACCGCAGTAGCTGACATAAAGTAATGCTCCGAAACGCCAAAAAACAAAAAAAAAAAACACTTAATCTTAGGCTGTCATGCGCATCAACACCACCTAAAGCCCTCCCTCCCGCGTGGCTCCGGCCCAAAGCTACATTGTACCAAAGTCTCAAGCCTGTCTCCCAGTGGGTCCGGTGCTGAGGTAACGCCGACAAGGTTTGACCAGAGGCAAATTGGCGACTCCCTCGTCGGAAGCAAGCGGCAGGGGGGGGTGATGTTTTTTAGCTTTTTTTGCCCGATCACCTGAAGGTGATCCTGGTGACGTAATTGCCGGGTGATAGTTAGGGGGTGGTAGAAGGGCGGTAGGAATCATTTAAAGTTTTTGTCTTTTTATACTTAGGTTAGGTGGCGCAAGCTACCGCCAATTATAAAGGGTTTAGCCATTTGCATCCATAAATTCATCCATCCATCCATCCTCTGTATGTTTGCGTTTGCCTGGCAAGTAGCTTCAAATGCGCCAGTGTACCAGGCCCTTGTCTCGAGCACCCCTTGAAAGCAAATGACAGCGCAGCACTAAAATGAGCGACAGTTTGGAAGCGAATGCCGGCGGAGCACCCGCTCGTGGCACGTGTCTTGCGCGTTTCCACAACAATGGTTGGCGAAACGTGAACGCGTGAATCTTATCAATGTACTTTAAGGCTGCGGTCCCACGGCAGCCATCTTGAACAAGGCGTGAGTTCAACCAACGCCTCCTGTACTAAGATGCCTGTCAGGTGGCTCGCTCTCCCATTGCGGCCGGTCTGCCATCGTATTGTAGCCAAACGCCACTAGGTGGCGCTCAGTTCCGACCCGCTAGGCGCGAGCAACAACATCATCATCAGCAACTCTTGCTGGGCGCTCGGCTGGCTCGGCCATCTCGGCGCAACTGGCGCGGCCGGCCGCTCGCAACTGAGTGCTAATTTTATTTATTTTAACATTAGTTTTAGTTTCAGTCTTTGGTTTACTGTTTTGCATCCTTTTGAAGAAAAAGACCCAATTATTCTCCATGGCCCTAGACCATAATACCAAAAGAAGACGAAGACGAAAGTGTAAATATACCAAAGAGTGAGCCAGCGCTGCGTAAGTTTGTCTTTCTTTTGTGTGCGTGGACTGGAGTAACTGTTTTGCTGGTGCGCTGTTCCGCCTGTACAGCACCACATCATTCATAGCCTTCGCACTCTCTTTGCGCTGTTAACGCCAGGGACAACACTGCACTATTCGATTTGAAGCACTACTCGCACACCCCTAGTGGTATCACAATAGCAGACGTCAAATCTCCCGCGCTCTCGCGGCCGCGAGCGATAGGGTCAGTTAGCAGCGCCCCTCGCGGTCGTTTCGGTGAAGGGGAGGAGGAAAAAGGGAGAGGGCACGGCAGGACGCTCGCCGCTCTCATGACAGGCATCTTAGTACAGGAGGCGTTGGTTCAACATATAGATGGCGACACGCACCCTGGGTGTTTCCGAAACATTGGTGTGATGGCTCGAGCACCATCACGTTCCCCTCGTGGCCTTGCTCGCGCCGCTGCCAGCTGTGCTCAGCTGGCTCAAGTAGCGTGGCCCAGCAAACGCATGCATACGAAAATGTCAGGCTGGGTATAAATTGTTCTCTGATATAGGGAGATGCGGTTCGGCGGTTGTCACGGGCTTTCGCATAAATCTTACCAAGAAGGAATCAAATGTTGATTGACGTATCAATATTCTTTCAATGAAAACTTCCTCTGCAGGAATGCACGCTCAGTAGACTCAATCTTCCAAGACACCAATAGAAGCGGACGTCAAGTAAACTGCTTCGCAATTTACGGTACTTACCTCACCATTATAATGACGACCGAAAAGTAACATAACGAAATATTGTGTGTCACGGGATCCGGAAGATGTTGTAAAGGTTGTTACATTATAGTTCCCAAAAAACAAACGCCCTTGCAATATATTCTGAAGTACCGACACACATAATGTTGTAAGTACAGCTTTGGAGGAATATGATTAAAAGCATCAGTATAAATAGGAAGACGTTTATTTGCGATGAATATACGCTATTATTGAGCGGCGTTTAGTGACGGCAATTGGTGAGCGTTCTGGAATTTATAAGTTCACATGATTGCTAACTATGGACATGCGGACAATGGACATGCGGACAATGGACATGCGGACATGCGGACAACATTCTTAGTGAGAGTGCAGTCAAATACAAGAAGAAAAGAAAAAGAGTTTCTGGCGCGTTTTGAACCCGGGACCTTCACGCCGCGACGGCAAGTAGCGGCGCTCTAACCTCTCGACCAATAGAGTGCCTTCATACAAGCGCGCGCTTTTGCTTGAGTGGTGACATCTCAGCCATTTTTACGCCCAATCGTTTTTTTATGCATTTTGAAGTGCGCGCAATCCGGTGTCTCTCAGCTCGAGCGCGTAGCTTTGGCTAATGCATAGACGCCATTTAGCGCCCAGGTCACGCACCGAGTGCGCGAGAGCGTCACGCGCTGACACATTCAGTGCAATAATGGATGTCTTCACCCTGAGACAGACAGTACATGTAGGCACCCTATCGACCAAAACAGAAGTTTTTTTCTTTATTGTCGACCACAACAGAAGTCGCGAGCCGCCGGCGCTGGCGGAGGTATATAAATATACTGCCACATCTTTCATCTCGCGCGGTTTTTTCTTTATTTTGGCTCATATTTACCCTCCCTGGCCGTAACTTTCCCAACCGCTCCTGCAGTATAAAGGGGCGGTCAATTGGACTCCAATTGAAAGTCGCTGCAGTCAGTTTCTGGTAGCGAAATTAGGCTTTTGTACTTGAAGCGATACGGATTTCTCCGCCATTAGGCAGGGACGCTAGGTACTTCCTTGTCCCCATGGAGCTGGTCACGTGACAGAAAAATCCCTCTTGGCCGCAGCCGCGGCCGCGTCCGCAAGATCAGCAAACCGGCCCAGGTTCTTGTTCCAGCAGCACGCGACGGTCTCATCTTTACACGGTAAAAACACCCCGCCGAAGCAACGTTCGGCGGACGAAGAGCCACACCCTTCGATCTCATGATACTATGGCCTATGAAACGAAGATCGAGAGATTCCCAGATCGGGAGTAATGGCAGTTTATTCGGTCAGACAACTCGTCTACGTAAGAAATAAAGGAAACAGCGCGCAAACGACAAGGACGGGAGGAAAAGGAGTACACAGGACGAGCGCTGACTGACAACTGAATATTTATTGAAAAGGACCCAACGAAGAAAACACCCACAAAAAAACACTCGCATCAACACGTGTCCATGAACGTAATCTCCTTCTTATGTAAATACACAGAAGTTTGACTCACGCAGTTCTGTTCGCCCTCCTTCTTTATTTCATACGCTTCTAAGATTTCCCTGGCTGTTTTATCAGCTCCCCTCCCCATGATTGTGATGTTATTGAAATCAGGATGACATTTGCATATTCCGCAGTGCAGGGGCAAATGCCCTCCTGCTGTTGAACGAAGCGACCAGTCATGTTCGCGTGCCCTTTCATTTACGCAACGCCCCGTTTGCCCGATGTAAACTCTTCCACAGCTTAACGGGATCCTATACACCACTCCGATCGCGCAATCCACATACTTCTTTCTGTGGTTTACAGTGCATTGGTTCCCACCCCCCTCCTCTCGGCTACTTTAGAACAAAGGTGTGCCAGCTTACGTGGCGCCGAAAACACGACGGGGACATCGAACCTCCCAGCCACCTTTTTCAGGTTGTGGGAAATTCTGTGCTGATACGGGATAACCTGAGGTCTCTTGCTAGGTCTATCCAGCCGCTGATGAGGTCCCCCCTTAATCTTTTTTAACAGCGTTTCCGCTACCGCCAGCAAAACTGAAGAAGGGTACCCCCCTTCTGCAAGCCGCACCGTCTGCTGTTCAAAGCTCTCTGCCATAGAATGGGGACAGGACTTATCAAGGGCAGCCTGCATGCACGAGGACGCTATGCTTCGTTTTACAAGCTTTGAGTGGGCGGAGTCGAAGGGCAGAAGTCCCTTTTTCGTACGAGGATGGTAGGCCCAACATACGTGACTTCCTGTAAACTGTAGTTTTAAATCTAAATACTGGAGGCATAACCCATCAAGGAGTTCATGGGTAAACCTCAGTCCCCCAGAGTTTTTTGCAAAAACTTCCATCACCCTTTTGACAACCTGATCCTCGAGGACCCCCCAGACGATTTAGTGAGTACGAGGTAATCGTCCACATATCTGAACACTTTCCTAACGCTGTTTCCGTCCAAATTTTCTACAATAGCTCGATCGCACATGGCCAAATAAATGTCGCAGAGAATGGGCGCTACACTTGAGCCTATACAAATTCCTTCGTTCTGCAAATAGTAACCACCGTCAAACAGGACAAACGTCGATTGTAAATAAAACTCCAATAGTTCCAGAAAGCCATCAACCCCAACCCCACTTGCGTTCTGAAATGGAATCACCCCATTTCTATCGATACACTCACGCACCGAAGGAAAGAGGCGCACATGGGGTACAGAATAAAACAAATCCTCGACATCAATGGAAAACGCTGTTGCATCTGCGCTTACGCCATTGCTAAGATACTCCACAACCGCCTGTGAATTGCGCACTAGAAACGGGTCAAAAAGTTCCAGGGCACCTAAGTGTTTCTGAAGGTACTGGCTTACCAGCTTCTGCCAAGCACCCCTCTCCGTGACAATGGTTCTGAAGGGCATCCCCAACTTGTGAGTTTTCACAGAAAAGAAAACTTCCAGGTGCCCTGCCTTGCTTTTCCCAATGTCTTTCTCTAAAGTAGACAACTCGAGACTATTACACAACTTCATCGCAGCACTCTTGACTTTCTTGGGTTGAAGGGAAGTCAGTTTAAAGTGTTTTTGAATTGCAGCGCTCGACTTGGAGGTTAACATGTCCTGTGGGAGCACAACAAACCCCCCTCCTTGTCCGCCTGAAGCAAACCAAGCTCGTTTTCTTGGAAATACGACACAACTTTTCTCAAAGACCTCCCACCTGGCACTGGCGACCTGTTTCTGGCACAACGTAACAAACAGTCAACACCCTCCAAAACACATCTTTCCCTTTCTTCAATTTCAGCCCTTTCAGATACTCTATGCACGACAGCTAACTGTTCACGTTAGCTGGTCGTGTCTGGACGTCGGAATCCTGGCACATGTTCAGCTGTCACGTAAGCTGGCACACCTTTGTTCTAAAGTAGCCGAGAGGAGGGGGTGGGAACAAATGCACTGTAAACCACAGAAGAAGTATGTGGATTGCGCGATCGGAGTGGTGTATAGGATCCCGTTAAGCTGTGGAAGAGTTTACATCGGGCAAACGGGGCGTTGCGTAAATGAAAGGGCACGCGAACATGACTGGTCGCTTCGTTCAACAGCAGGAGGGCATTTGCCCCTGCACTGCGGAATATGCAAATGTCATCCTGATTTCAATAACATCACAATCATGGGGAGGGGAGCTGATAAAACAGCCAGGGAAATCTTAGAAGCGTATGAAATAAAGAAGGAGGGCGAACAGAACTGCGTGAGTCAAACTTCTGTGTATTTACATAAGAAGGAGATTACGTTCATGGACACGTGTTGATGCGAGTGTTTTTTTGTGGGTGTTTTCTTCGTTGGGTCCTTTTCAATAAATATTCAGTTGTCAGTCAGCGCTCGTCCTGTGTACTCCTTTTCCTCCCGTCCTTGTCGTTTGCGCGCTGTTTCCTTTATTTCTAAGCATGAACCAACTCGCCCACATCGCTACTCTGATTCGTCTACGTAAGGAATTTCAGCGGAAGTCGGGCATTCTATGTAAAACTTGAGTAGAAAAGGCTCTATGTTGATTGAGCAGAAGGTGTCATGCCTCTGAATACGTTGGATATCAATGCCCTTGAACGTAAATATAACTAAATCACAAAACTCTCTTTGTATATTGTGTAACTGCCCTTGTATTTGGTAGTAGAAGCTATGGTGGTGATTTGGACCTTTGACACCAGGCTCCTTTTTCTTATTTTTCGTTTCATACTCCTTTGCGGTTTAAGTAGGCTTCAAGGAATATTTTGGAACGGGGACACTTTAGGTCAACAAGGCCAAGTAGTCCAATCACGGAATGCTGCTAGAAATCCGTCCCTCATAGTAACGAATAAGCCGCACTTCTGCACAGTGCAGTTTTCCTGTTCCACGTACAGTTGTAAAGCAGCATCCTCATTGATTCGACAATATTCTGTTGCGGGTGAAGAAAGGTCTTTGGGTACACGATACTTGAAACAAGTCTGGCAGTGTACTTTGTGGTTCGACACCCACTAATGGCGTCGTCCTTATAGAGCCTCATCATTTATTCATTACCTCATCACCTCATATTTCTCTTCATCAACCAGTAAGTACAATAGGCTACCGCCATATTTACAATCCAAGAATTGAAAAATTGAGTCGTTCAGTCCTTCAACGTGATTATTATTTATATAATGTTACTACGTTACATTACCTCGAGACGATCGACGTCCATCGTCGATCTTCAAATGCTTATACCTGTATATAAATTAGACGCACATGGGGTAGGGGGAGGGGGGGGGGGGGGTCGGTGGCCGAGTGCATAGTCTAGCGCACACCACCTCGGAGCACGTGCAGCGAAATCTCACGCTGCAGAGCCCACCCCGCCCCTGCCCGTTTCGATCTGGAAGAGCATCGTACCGGCGTGCGGTCGTGTATCACTCTGCGTGGTGCACGTTAAAGGGCATCTCCGCCGTGAATTTTGATGGTCACCGGTTGCTCTAAGATTTTCACCACGTATTTGGATGCCCTTCCTGAGCTCGTGTAAAAAATATCTCGGAAAAATATTAATTTTCTTAGAAGAAAATGGATTTTGAAATTGACATGTACTATCTTGATCACAGTTAGCGGGAACGCCGGAGCGCGTGGCAGCGGGCACTATCAGAGCGCTCTACCGGACTGGCGCGCAACTGCTGCGCATGCGCATCGCGCGTGCGGCGAGATTATATTCTCGTCGCGCGCATCACGTCATCTGAGCGCTCGTCTGTCGTCTGCTACGCGCGTCGTCTGCTACGTGTATCGTCTGCTACGCCTGTCGTCTTCTACGCGAGTCGTCTGCTACGTGTGTCGTCTGCTACGCGTGTCGTCTGCTACGTGTCGTCTGCTACGCTGTCGTCGCTACGCGCCTCGCCTGCTACGTGTGTTGTCTGCTACGTGTGTTGTCTGCTACGGCTGTTGTCTACCATGCGCATGCTACTGGTGATAGCAAGAACTTCGGCATACCCGAAAGGTGGTGAACCCTAAAATGAAAGCTCCTCCAATGTGCTCATCTGCTTTCCCGGTTTAGTTTCAGTATTTGTTAAAGCAAATAAACATTGTGACTTTTTTCTTCTCGCGTCAGTCTGCGCCAGCTTCGCACGACCCCGCTTCCTGTGAAGTCTAGAGCTATCTCGGGCGCGGTGATCATAGACTAATTGTCGGCCAGCGCGTCTGCATCATTAATTAACGTGGTCCTGACTTTGATAACTGCATTTATAGCTTGTGGTTCTTGTCTTCCTTACTGTTATTGCCTTTTGGCCTGTGATAGATGTGTGTTGGTGACTGCGGGGTGCAGACGTCTAAGATTTCTGCCCATAAGGCTTGCTGCAGCCGATTGCTGTAATGACGACGTTGTGTCAGTAGTGTCGGGTAAGAAAAGTGCAAACTTTATTGCTGAAGTAAAACTTAATGGCTGCTACCTGCAGTCAAAGAAAAATCAAGTCAACTAAAACAGGCTCAGTAACGGGTCATATCCCCGTTTAGCTCGACTACAGCCGCCATCCTTGACGGCAGCGAGTCGTAAAGACTTGACACGAAAGACGCGTCTCCTTTCAAACGTTCCCATTCTGCTTGGACTGCGTCCCACAGCTGGTCTTCTGTGGCGGAATAAATAGGAGTCCGCACCATGGCCGCCTTCATTCGGCCCCACACGTTCTCAATGATGTTGAGGTCCGCGCCCTTCGGAACCCATGGCAACTCCTCTATGCCGCACTGCCGCAAGTGGTCCTTCACGGTGCGCGCAGTGTGGATGGGCGCGAGATCTTGCTGAAAAAGGAAGTTCCCGTCGGGGAAGAGACCACTCCGAACGAAGGGTATAAGGACGGTGTCCACCACGTCGCAGTAACTGGTCGATGTCAGCCTCCCGACTATGCGGTGCAGAGGACCGAGGCCATGTTTTGAGATGGCACCCCAAACGTTCACGGACGTCCTGCCGCTGGAAGCAACGCGCTGCACGTAGGCAGGATCGTTCCTGCAGGAGCGCATCGACCCTAGTTGAGCGGTGTGATTTTTCAGCCAAGCTATCGAACTGTATACACAAAAATTACGCAGGTAAAGAGGAGAAAGGAACAAAGACTGTCACGACTACCCATATGAGCCAACAATAATAAAAAACAAATAAACAACGTAATTAGCTTTAACTAACAATGGATACATTGCGAATAACATAGCAGAAAATTTAACTGTTAAGGGACCCCAGCCTTTTATCAAACGGAATTGCAGTAAATCACGAGTGTGTAGCGAGAACGTAAACGAACGACGAAATATTTCCGCAACGAAAACAATTATCAAGATCTACGTAGAACAGCTAACATACTAAGCAGGCCTTACCGTGCGCCGCGGGGTCGCCACACACGCACGCGTTCGTCTTGCCTGGTGGAGAACGTCGATTCGTCTGAAAAGACGACCCGGCCCCAGTCATCCGCCGTCCACGACGCATGTCCCATCGCAAAGCGGAGCCTCGCTTCCTTGTTTGAAGGAGATAGCAGGGGCTTCTGCGCTGCCATGGCGCTATGCAGACCGGCGCTTGCCAACCTCCGACGAATTGTCACGTCCGAAACGTCCAATTCCAGCTCCTCTCGGATTTCCCTGGCCGAAAGAAAGGGTC